>PVJA010037226.1:0-20533 GCA_004027025.1 Myocastor coypus
AGAGAGAGAGAGAGAGAGAGAGAGAGAGAGAGAGAGAGAGAGAGAGAGAGGCAGAGACAGAGACAGAGAGACAGAGAGACAGACAGAGACAGAAACAGAGACAGAGAGACAGAAAGAGACAGAGAGACAGAAAGAGACGGAGAGACAGAGAGAGAAAGAGACGCAGAGACAGAGACAAAGAGAGAGACTCACAAGAGACTGAAAGCATAGGGACAAAGAAGCTTTATTGAAAGCTGGTTATCAACACTCTGAGGCTGAGTCAGAAAGCCAAAATGTTGGCACTGGTCTGTACTTTACTTCTAGATTATATACATTTCTATTTTCCCTAGCAACCATTTCCCCATATTATCTCATTCTCAGGAATTTTACAAGAATGCACAAGGTTTGCATTTCCCAGCCACTGTTGACCATCTGCCAATCATGGGACACTGATTTCGCATTTGCCTTACTTCCCTATTTGTTTTAACTATTTGTTTTTGTCTTTGTGATTTTATTATTCTCTGAGTGGATTTAGGGTTAGCTACCTGACAGGGGGATGAAGGAGGGAGTTTATCTACAGTTTAAATGAACTTAAGTGACCTTCAGAATGGAGTTACAAAAGAAAATGGAGTCTCTTCTGTCCCATCACTATAATCATGGAATTAATTTTGAATGGGCAGGGATTTATAATTGACCATCTGTATGTATTTTATCTAAATCCTAGCTTCTGGAGAACAAGGAAAGGTGATTTGAAACCTCTTTTGCTCTCTGTTTTGCTCTATTGGTGGATTCGGCTTCCCACGGAGACTCACACGATGAAAACACCACCATCATAAGGAAGGAAACTTAGTAGCTAGACATCTAAAAACAACGAACATATTTCACCACTTTCTTGAAAGAAAATTTAATAAGGACTAGCAAACACCATACAGATGTTGGTGGAATGTTTTATTCATATATTTAAAGAAAACATTATGAAAACAATTGTAATCGAGAATCAGGAGAAATTTTTTTAAAAAGACTAGTTTCAGATGTCTCTTAAGCAACACTTATGTCACAAGCATGTCCTTCTGTGAGGACCACAGAGTGTCACATTTGTATAAAGTTTGCTTCATATTGTCTATCCCTGATAGGTAGCAAACCCCTCTCCATTCTACTCTGGGACATACGGGAGTTTACAAGTGTCTTGAAGCAGGGCCTGTTGAGAACGGTTATGAATGGTCAGCATATGGTATCTCTGAGCATCTCACTCACTAGCTCATTTATTCACTCAACACTGGGCACATGTTGGTTGAATATCTCCCAGATGGTGAGTGTTCCCAGGAAGTTCTGGGAAAGCTGTGAACAACAATATCTGCCCTTGTAGAACTCTTACATGATCAGTAAACAACCACATCATTTAAATATACTCTAGGTCAGATGTTAATAAGCATTATGGAGAAAAAGAAATCAAGGCAAAGAGAATTGAGAAAGTGGTCACTTTTTTGAGGTGACACTTAATGAAAAGGTCTAAGTAGTTATCAAAAAAATGAATGCTCCAAACAGAGGGAAAAACTCAGTTAAAGGCTGGTGGGTTTCGGCGGGATGGCTCAGTGGTCTAAAGCACCTGCTTAGGAAAGCTTAGGCGGCTTCAGGGACCGCAGTTCGATCCCCGGCACCACATGCTGTGCTAGCCCTGCCCTGAGAAATAAACAAACAAAAGTTCTGAAAAAATAAAAAATAAAAAATTCTTAAAAAAAAAAAAAAGAAAAAAAGGCTGGTGGGTTTGTGCTCAGCACATTGAAAGAACAGCAGGGAAACCAGAAGGGCTGGAGAAAGGCCAGTGGGGGAGCGCTGGAGGTGATGAGGTGGTGGCAAGATCTTAAAGCACAGCCGTGAGATTGTCTCACTCCACGAAGACTGGATATTTCCCAGAAAGGTCAGAGCAGGTGAAGCATGTATTCACCCCAGAGTGCGAGTTCACATTCTCTTTTTTAAAGGACACACTGAATGTTCATAAAATGTGCCTCACTGTGGATGGAGTAGAATTGATGTTTGTTCCCATCCATTCACTGAGTGACTTCCTGTCTATCTTCAGATGGTTCCATCACCACAACACACAGATAAGCCTAAGTCTCTAAATGCAGATCCACAGGCAATAGCTGGGCTGGGTCCCCAGAACAGAGGGCTGGGGAAGAAGTGAGAAGAGAATGGAAACATGGTGATGGGGATGTTTGTTAGGTGGAAACTGTGAGGCAGTTCAGAGTCATTTGTCATTTGGAAAAGATAACTTGTCATTCACAGTGAGGATGGAAATATCAGTATTCTAGTTTGGAGTCTAATTATTTTTAAAGATCTATTTTAGAGTCCAGTCTCAAGGCCACCTCAGAGCCTTGGTTCTAGTTTTTACCTCTGCTTTGAATGTTCATGCTTTTGATAAAATATAGAAAAACAGATGAGACAAAAGCCTAATGTCCCAAAAAGCAGGTAGCAATAGACAAGAGTCCAGAGAGAGCTGCTGTCTCTCACTTTTAAATCCTGGAAAGCTGGGATTCAAGGCTGAAGATAACAGCTCCTGTTGGCGCCCTGTTCTTTGATCCCTTGCTTTGGATGTTATCAGCTAGCATTTGTGTGAACCTAGTGTTAGGCAAATGGTGGAAGTCATAGTGATTTGTAGTCTGTATTAGCCAGAGTAGTTGTGTACATTCCTTAGTCTACCTTTAGCTCTCAATAAAGGTGAGATGCTTCTGAGGCTCTTGGCTCATTTTGAGAGAGACTAATCTCAATGAGACCTCTGAAGCTACATACATCGGGTCTTCTCATGATTTCTGTTGGCACCAACTCATAACATACAACAGTGAAAAATGAAAAATATGGAAAGAAGTTACATCTTTTTTTTTTTTTTTTTTTTGATTCAAGGTCTCACTACCAGATTGGACTCGTAGTGATCTGCCTGTTTACAGCCTCTCAGGAGCTGGGACTACAGGCATGTGCCACCATACCCAGTCTCAAATTGCCATCTCAGCCCCAGGCGTGTGGGCAATATGGTAGGCCCAAGATTGAACCCCCAGCCCCTGTGACTGCTTGCAGGTTCTTTAATCCACTGAGCTATTTGGCTGGCTCAGAAGTTAGATCTTAAAAAAAAAAAAATTAAGCCTGTATCAAGCCTCATCTAAAAGCTATCCTACATTTTGACTCTTGGTCTTTCAGCTATGAACCTATATATTCTCTTTATTTTTAAGTGAGTTTGAAGTTTCTGATTTGTAACTAGAAATTACCTGGTTGATATACTCATCTCTTATTCTGGAATGAATTATAAGTCTCTGAACCAATAACCCAGAGCTTGTCCACATGGATATCCCTCTTGCCTCCAGCAAGGTACGGGAAACTTTAGAATCATGAGAGTCTATTTAGGTGTTCTAGAATCTGAGAAAGACCCAGTGAAGTTTCAAGGTAGTCTCCTAAACATATTCCAAAGATTAGTTTTCTACAGGGAGCCAATGGAAATGATGAAAAAACCATAGACAACATATTTAGAAAAGAAAAAAAGACAATAAATTTTATATTTGTACTCCGAAATAAGTAAGCAAACTCTTGAGGGAGCAGGGGTTGCGGCACCTTCCTAGAGGGAGGGAAGTGGAAAGAAAATGCAGAGGTAAATTGCAGTCCCTGGGAGCCCAGCCTGACCCTTAGACCAAAGCTTGTCCTCAGCAGTCACTCTGGGATTGGAGCGTGGCTCAGGGGTGGAAAGCTGGTCTAGCAAGAGCAAGCCCCTGGGCTCCAGCCCAGAAGGAATTTAAGGAGAAAAAAGATACCTTAGCCCCTGCCTCTTGTTGGAAGCTCATTTTAGGCCTCCTAGTGGTGAGTTACTCTGACCTCTGTGCAGAATACGGTGGGTGTTCCCCCAGGAAGCTGTCTCTTCCAGGGACTTTTATAGTGGAAAAGATGTGGGAACTCACTTAGGTGGGTATGAGATGGGACAAAGACTATGGCCAACCAATGAGATTCCAAGCACCACTGCTCATGTAACACTGATTAAAATCGGGTTCCAATGGGAAAGCAAGTCGTATAGCAAGTGGGCAAGAATACAGAGTAAGGTCTCTTCCTGTTGGGCATGGGCTTGTGACTCTTTATAGACTCTTTCAAGGTGATTGATACCTACTTAGAATATCAATCCTTGATGCCCATCCCTAGGGAAGTATATACTGTATTTGTTTATTCTTGTCTTGAGATCTGGCCCATACAGAGGAGTGTCTGTCTCTAGTTGGAAAGTCACCTTGTCTTCCATGTCGTCTTTGAGGGCCTGGCCCTGTCTGACTGCCTATATGTCTATCTGATTTAGCTGCCTACAATATTTTCATCTTCAAGGAATTTTTTTAAAGGAATTTTAACTGAACTATTGTAATTTGCTCAGAGGATCAGGTGATCATCTTAGTGGATTTATTTATTTATTTATTTATTTATAACTTTATTTGTCTTTTTGAGACAAAGTCTCGCTATGCAGTTTAGGCTGGGCTTGAGCTCACTTATTAGCCCAGGCTGGTCTCAAACTCACATCGATCTTCCTGCCTCAACCTCCCAAGACTGCCACTGCTGGCTTGGTTTGTTTGTTTGTTTATTTATTTACAGGAACATATTGTCCTTTATTCGCATTTCTCAGAATACTGTACATAAGGACTGGGGTTTGATCCCTGGCATGCTGTGTTGGCCCTGTCCCCAGGGAGCACTGAGCCGTTGATTGAGACTGGGCGTAGTGGCCTGTGTTTGTAATCCCAGCACTTGGGAGGTTGAGAACAGGAGAATCACTGAGTCTGATCTACGTAGGGAAACCCTGTAGACCCTGTACTAATTTAAAAGAACACAATACTGTACAAAGTGTGTAAACCCTATTCACACTTTGCTTAGAAAGATTTTAAAGTAAAGTTCCCTAGGATACACGTGGAGAACAGGAGGGGAGGAGGCAATGCCAGATCCAGGGGCCTCCCTCTTCTCCCAGGCCCTGCTCCTCACAAAACGTGGAGCCTGCCCCCGGCGGGCAGGTGAGTGTTGCTGCATAGCCCAGGCTCAGGCTCCTACTCAGGAAGAGGGATGATGCCCCGGACCACTCCACGCTTCTCCTGCGCCCTGCTAGGACAGGGTCCTTCGGCCAGGTTTCCCCGGTGTGGAGTGGCTCCCTGCCCAGGCAAGTGCCCACAGGCGATTCCAGGGCCCCGCTGACCAGGGCCTCCTTTGTGCTGCAGCTTCTCACCTTCAGGCTCCTCACACCACCACAGAGGACAGAGCCCTGCCGCACCTGGTTTTGAAAGCTGCCTGGCCTCCCGTCAACCCAGGAGCCCCCAGCCCGCAGCAGCCCCTGCCCCGGTCCACCTCCACTGCCCGAGAGAAACAAGCGTCTGGCCCATTGCCCTCCCAACCATAGCCAGAGGTGGACGCTGGGTCTGGCTCCCTGC
This sequence comes from Myocastor coypus, assembly GCA_004027025.1. NCBI lineage: Eukaryota > Metazoa > Chordata > Mammalia > Rodentia > Myocastoridae > Myocastor > Myocastor coypus. The sequence goes on from PVJA010037226.1 coordinate 5,409, forward strand.
CCAAGTCCTCTACACCCATCAAACACCATGAGCCTACTTCCTCTCCAGCCTCTACCAGGACAGAACGCGGGGCTCCTGGCCTCCCACCTGTGCCTGGGGGGGGGGGCTGCAGGGGAGCTGCGGAGCCCTGAGGCTCCTGTTAGGCAAGGTCGGGCACCAGCGCGCATTTTCTGCGGTCTGTACAAAAACGCTGAGTGCCCCCCAAGACTGAGACTGATAGGGACTGATAGGGACGATAGGAAAGCATACCGTTCAGTCCCTCGCTGCCTGCACAATGGTAAAGTAGTGCTTTGGGTAAACAAGTGGGGGTGGGGTGGGGTGTCCTTCTCGCCCTGCATCCCAACCTCACAGTGTCACAGTGTGCGGTCGGCCTGAGCCCAGCCCCTTCCCTGACCTCCCCATCCAGTCTCTACTCAAAAGTCAAAAAAGAAAGATAGAAAAATTCAGAACCGGTTAGCGCCTGGGGGAGGGGGTGTGTGGGGCCCGCATCCTCCCTGCTACAAACTATCAAAGTCACTAGTGGGGAAGCACTGGAAACTTGGCCAGGAGGCGCCCTGGCTCTGCAGCTTCCGGGCTTGGTTTTCAGCATGGCACCACCGTGCGTCCACCCGTCCCTGCTGGCTCAGTACTTATGGAATGTGCCCTCGGTGCAGAGGGGGCAGTTTGGGAACCAGCACGCTCAGCAGAGACACGGTGCTGAGGACGACGTGGACCTGATGGTACTTGGTGTAGAAGCTGATGAGGAAGTACAGCACAATGGCTGTGATGGTCAGAAACTTCCGAGGGGCCGTGAGCTGGACCTTGTGGTCCATCTGCTCCTAGTGGGCCAGCAGCTTGGCTTTGCCCTGGTCCGGGGTTTCAAAGGGGGTCCCTTTCATTGTGTGTAAGAAGATGTACATGCCCTCCCCTTTTTTTTCCGCCCCTGGTACTGGGGATTGAACTCAGGACCTTGTGCTTGCCAGGCAAACACTTATTCTACTGAGCTATCTCCCTAGCCCGGTGCCCATGTTTTGGATGAGGTTGATAAGGGTCCAGACAACAGGGACACTCACAAAGAGGATGCCGAGTGGCATGATGTGGAGGGGCCCGATGGCCAGCACACAGGACAGCCAGATGCCACGGCTGTTCATCATCCACATGTTGGGGTTCACCTCACTGTGCGCCGTGCCCACACTCATCCTGCTGCCCCTCTCTGCTGCCACTTGCACAGGGCTGGAGGTCAAGGCCTCAGGACATTCCTGGGAGCAGAGACCAGCTGCCCCAGCTGCTTCAGTCACCAGCAGTGGTGGCACCCTCCTGCTACCTGTCACCGAATCAGCACCCTCTGAATAGGTTTTTTTTTTTTTTTTTTTTTTTTTTTTTTGTCTTTTTGAGACAGGGTCTCACTATGCAGTTCAGGCTGGCCTTGAGCTCACTTTTGTAGCCCAGGCTGGTCTTGAACTCGCACTGATCCTCCTGCCTCAGCCTCCCAAGTACTGGGGATTACAGGCGTGCGCCACCACGCCCAGCTTGAATAGGTTTAATATCTGGTATGATTGTGGTAGGATTAGGACGATTTATAAACTTCTGACTCAGCATATTTATCTGCTAACAAGTCTCTTTTTGCCCCAGCAGTCTTATTGCTCATACAAGCTTCTGTTTTTGAATGTGGCTAAATCTAGGTGATAAGAATCCTAGAAAATGTCACAATGAGGTCTCTAGGAGGTCAACCACTATTTCCCCATTTTAACTTGTGCCATAGCTGTAGTTACAAATCCCTGGGCCTTCTATTACACATCAGGGGTCATATAACACCCAGAGAGTGCATGTACTATCTGTGCGGATATTCACTCTCTTATCCTTAACTGGAGTATGGGTCTCACAAAAGCCAAAAAATGTATTTGTATTAGATAGAGGCTCCATGGCCGGGGAGATAGCTCCTATCTGGCAAGTGCAAGGTCCTGTATTCAGTCCCTGGTAACACACACACACACACACACACACACACACACACACAATAGGAGCTCCTGTCTTACGGAGTTCTGATGTGTCATGGCAACCTGATACATGTGGGGACAAACATTGTCTTTCAGGGAACATATCCTGTCCTAGATAAACTGAAGGGAGAAAAGTTATATTTCTTCTTTTGGAACTCACATTCTGCTTGAGTCAGATCTTTTAATTATTACTGGTTAGTGTCCACAAATGTTCAAACATTCAACCTCCCACCAGAATCATATTAAACAGAGAAAAGCTGAAAATTTTCCCTCTGAAATCAGGAACAAGACAAGGATGTCTGTTGTCACCACCTTTACTGTGACTCTGACTTCACCTGAAGTGGTTCCCCCAGTCACTTGACAAGGCAACTGCAGTTCCCCAGGTAGGAACTGCTGATGCTCACTGATCAATTGGAACAAAGTACTTACTTTATTAAATATCAGTTTAATGTGGTATAGTGTTATAGCTCAACATGTTTATGTAATGTATATGGTCAAGCCTAATTAATGTTTCCATCTCCTTACCATTACTTTCTTTTGGAGCTTCAAGTTCTGCTGTTGTAAATATTTATAAAACTCATAACACATAGAGCTTCAGAAAAAGATCCTAGTGAGGGTAGAAAATGAGGCAGTATTTATTTTCTGGCCTTCCATTCTAGAAATTCATTTCAGACCGAGTCACTTGACACAAGGACCTTCCTGCTTCAGGGTAGACCTTTCCCTTTCTAGGTATATTTATCTGAGTTTTGGTCAGATTTCCTTTCTATTTTCTTTTTGGGCCTAAGGGTGGTGACAGCTGTAGTCTGTTGTCCCAGATTCCAACACTATTCATTGTAGTTCTCTCATGTCCAACCCATCCTGTTTACAGTTAGTTCCTTTGTGAGTGAACTTTTCTTTTGTTATCTTAATTTAAATGTGACACCTGTTTTCTACTGGAAAAGTGGCAGAATATGAACTCCTAGGCCCTTGAATGTAATCTAGTGCGTTTAAGTGTTTATGGAACAATTCTGAGACCGTAGGAATATTGAGCATTGACATCCAGTCCTCTTTTTCTATTATATCAAAGGAGAATGGGGAGGAGAAGGAGAGGAAGAAGGAGAAGGAGATGAGGAGAGAAAGAGGAAGAGGAATAAGGAAGAGTGAGGAGAAGGAGGAGGAGGAGTCGGCAGAGGAGGAGGAGCTTTTTCACATATGTCTTCTGAATTTGAGGGCGTATTTTCATAAAGCATTTTATGTTTGCTATTGTTCTGGCAGTTCTTGAATGAAGGAATCTCACTGGAGTTTCTGAATGTGACCCTGGTAAAGAGTGAAAAGAAAGGCTGAAGGAACCATAATGCATAGTCTTTTTTTTTTTTTTTTTTTTTTTTTTCATAATGTCTTGAAGAAGAGTTCCAACTCGTCTTACTTCTCTGCAGCCTTTAAGGAGTACAGGAGAGAGTGGAGGAGCACGGAGGTCAGCAAAGGGACAGAGGCTACAGGACCGCAGGTTTTCAAAGCTAAGCAGTAGAGTAGATTACCTGCTATCTTTTTGGCTTCTTCTCTAGAAACTTTTTTCCTAGCAAGGCTGGGCATGCAGATAAATGTTTGTTGCGCTAAGAAAACCAAACATTGCCTGTAGGAACCATCATATCTACACAGGTAGTAAGAGTTAGCAGACAAACCTTTGCCTGGAAACTTATGTTAAATTTCTTCTGTTTTTGGTGGTTTCCTTCATCAAGTATGTATGAGAGTATAAAATTCAATGAGAGAAAGAAAATGTATGTTGAACTGAAAAAAAGAGAGCTTAAAATGTTGCAGAAAGCGCCAGCACTAATACACAACCTGTCTGGTTGTGTGTAGTTTTTGAAGGAGGCTGGGTCTGAAAGTTCATTAAGCCTAGCAGTACTCAGTGGTCTCTTTGCTTCTTCTGTCTGCCAACATAGTCAAGGACGCAGCTCACCTCAACTCGGACAACTGCCACAGCCTCAGGCGTAGTGAGAGCAGGTCTTCTGGAGCTGGTATAGGGGGAAGCTCACAAACCCATAGCCTATAAAGTTGGGCAGAGAGAAAAATAGCTTGGGATGCACAGAGGGAAATGGAAACTGGGGTGAATATAACTCTACGATGGACATGACTGAGTAGCCACATCCAGTAGGAAAGATGAGGTGGAGCTCAGCATTCAAAAACAAAGATAGGGGTGCTGGGGATATAGCTCAGTAGAATAAGTACTTACCTGGCAAACACAAAGACCAGAGTTCAATCCCCCATTCTGCAAAAACAAAACAAAACAAACAAACAAACAAACAAAAAACAAAGATAGGGGACAGCAACGTGTAATATGAAAATCCTGCTTAGAATAACTGTCATTTTGGTCTTCTAAATGTGTGCTGCTTTAATTCATATCAATTATTGTTATACTCTCTTTAAAGTAAATGTCTAGGGACCTGGCAGGATGGCTCAGTGGTCTAAAGCGCCTACTTAGAAAAGCTTAGGTGGCTGCAGGGACCGCAGTTCAATCCCCAGCACCACATGCTATGCTAGCCCTGCCCTCAGGGCAGGCTGAGCCGGCCATAAAAATAAATAAATAAACAAACAAAAGTTCTGAAACAAGAAAAAAAAAATAAAATAAAAAATTCTGAAAAAAAAGTAAATGTCTATAAAAAAGGCAATAAAAGTAAATGGAGGCTGGGTAGATAGCTCAGTAGAATAAGCACTTGCCTGGCAAATGCAAGGAACTGAATTCAGTCTCTGGTCCCACAAAAAAAAAAAAAAAAAGAAAAAGCAAATGGAGAACAAAAACAAAATGTAGCAGGATTGTCCTGGTACAGTGTTGTATAGAGTTTGATTTCTAAATCTCTTTGTAAAAAAAAAATAAATTAAAAAAAAAATATATATATAATTGTTTTTAACATTCTATAGGGATTTACATTTTAGAATATCCATGGATGTTGGAAAATAGCAGTTCCATTTTATGTCCAAGGTATGTGATATTCAGACAGATAGTGATGTTAAGCTTAACTGCCTCTATTATAGGATAATATCAGTAAGCTTCTCCTTGGATATTTAACAACTAAAGTTTGCAAACCAAAAATTAGACAGATAGATGGGCTAAAGAGATAGCCAATATTTTGGCCCTACCCCTTCAAGGTCAGTGAAGACTCAGGATAACCTCTGCTGTGACATCCTATAACAAAGTGGTGTCCCACATTTTCTGATCAAGGAGATTATGGGGTCACAGAGCAAAGTAATTAATGATGTGTAGGGTGCCTAAGGAGAGTCACCTAGAAAGAAAGAATTCTCTCAGGCTTTCACAGAGAACAAATTGGTGAAGCAATGGCTGTACTCATCCAGAGGGCTGACACTGACAAAGGATCCACAAGGTGCTGTACATGGTTACAGGGTAAATCCTGAGGTGATGTGACTGACCTTATCAGAAAGCAAAAGTTACACTTTTAGTTATATAGGTCTTGCTTTAACTTGGCCTCAACCATCCAGCAGAAAAGTGTAACCACAAGGTATAAAAAGTAAAGCTATATTAATATGCTGAGCTGTAAAACACTCAAGTCAGGAACTTTGGAGAATTGCCAGTTGTGCTGATAGGTCAGTACTATTATGAACTATTGGACTATATTGGGTTATTTTGCTGAATTGAAGTACTTAACAATATTTGGACTGGCATCAAGTATAAAAAGGCCCTTTAAAGACTACACCAAATACAGCTTCTCTAACACTGATGAATGCCCATCTCTGACAAAGCAAAACAAAGAAAGGGAATATAAATAAAGGATTGTTTTGTTGTGGAAAAAATATATATGCATATACAAGATAGGATAAATACACAGCTACTGTCTCTTAGTTCAATGAGAAGAAAAGGTTTGTATTAATATTGTTTAGACAAGTTATCATGTATGTATGTTGTACTCTGAATAACTACTAGGAAGATAACAATATACAATGTATTAATTATTTTTTTATTGTTTCAGAACTTTTGTTTGTTTATCTATTTATTTTTATGGCTGGCTCAGCCTGCCCTGAGGGCAGGGCTGGAGCAGCATGTGGTGCCGGGGATTGACCCGCGGTCCCTGCAGCGCCTAAGCTTTCCTAAACAGGCGCTTTAGACCACTGAGCCATCCTGCCGGGCCCCACAATGTATTAATTATTGTAACTGTGCTACTAACCTATTTTTAAATTGTTTCATTACTATTTTATTTCTTTTTACTCATTAAAATGAATTTATTTATTTATTTTTAATTTATTTATTATTATTATTATTATTTTTTTTTTTTTTTTGTCTTTTTGAGACAGGGTCTCTCTATGCAGTTCAGGCTGGCCTTGAGCTCACTTTTGTAGCCCAGGCTGGTCTTAAACTTGCACTGATCCTCCTGCCTCAGCCTCCTGAGTGCTGGGATTACAGGCATGCACCACCATGCCCGACTAAAAATGAATTTAAAAATACAGGAAAAAAACAAAGTTAGGAATGTGAAAATAAAATACAACTTACTAGTGCCCTGTTCTTCCTCTCCTTTAGGGACAGAGGAGGCACTCATTGAATTTTTTTTTTTTTGTCTTTTTGAGACAGGATCTTGCTATGCAGTTCAAGCTGACCTTGAGCTCACTTTTGTAGCCCAGGCTGGTCTCAAACTCTCACTGATCCTAGTGCCTCAACCTTACAAGTGCTGAGATTATAGGAGTGCACCACCATGCCCAGCTAGCACTTGTTGAATTTTTAGATGAATTTACCATCGAAATGATTTCTCCAGTCTCTTGAAAAGCCAAGTGTAATTCCCAAGGCGATTTGTCCTAAGGGAAGTTTAACAACAGTACCAGTGGTGGCTCTCTTACTTGAGAAAGCACTTAACCAGTACAAGTATGTGCAGAGAAAGGTAGGGGCATGTCCATAGCAATGAGATTTAGGGAACTGAATATGTAGTGAGAATTGTCTTCTAATCCAAGCTGAAGTAGCTCCCAGTTGTGGTGGGCCAGGGTTCTTCTGCTCAGAGGACTCTGCTAGGAGCTGAGGCTATGTGTCAGACTATAACAGCACAGGACCACCCACCTCTGTGGCTAGACAGTACCCATGGAGACCAGCAACATTTTCTGATGAGGATAGGATGGGAATAGAGTACAAACAACTTTTCCCATGAGCCCTTCTCATATTTGATTCTGCTTTTGCTATTCCAATCAGTGCTTTGTAAAACCAACTACATAGCACAGGAATGTTGGGAACTTTGGTGACCCACAACTCATCCACCGCTGTCATCAATCCCTAAAAGCACCATTTACTCACAAGGCGGACCTGTCTCAGTCATTCTTTGGACAGTCAATGCCCTCTTAATTTAGAATCAGACTTTGTTTTACATTTCTCTGAGAAATTACACAATAAAGTGAAAATCCAGTTGCCACCGGAGGAGGCATTATCAGGAGTTGGGTTTTTTTTTTTTTTCCTCTTTGTTCCTCTTTCACAGCTTTGCAAGATCATGTTTTTGGCAGGTTGAGCAAAAGCATGCAGTTTGTTCCAGATAAGGAGTTGAAGTTTCCCCAGCACTGAGGGTCAAAGAGATGGTTTCAATTTTCCCATGATGTATGATTTTGTGAAGACTGAATTTCAGGTGAGAGATGAAGATGAGACCAGTAATCCTTCTGAATGTTTCCAAAGTCGAAGTGTGGATAAAACACTCACTTTGTTTCCAACTGGCCTTTTCATCTTCAAGGAAACTTAACTGAGCTATTGTGATTTGCTCAGAGGATCAGGTGATCATCTGAGTAGATTTAATATCTGGTATGACTGAGGTGAGATTAGGATTGATTTATAAACTTCTGACTTAGCATATTTATCTGCTAAGGAGTCTCTTTTTGCCCCAACGGTCTTATTGCTCATACAAGCTTCTGTTTTTGAATGTGGCTAAATCTAGGAGATAAGAATCCTAGAAAATGTAATAATGAGGTCAACCACCATTTCCCCATTTTAATTTGTGTCACAGCTGTAGTTACAAATCCCTGGGCCTTCTGTTATACATCAAGTTCATATAACACCCAGAAAGTACATCTACTGTCCAAGTGGATGTTAACTCTCTTATCCTTTGCAGAGTGTAGGTTCTCACAAGAGCCACAAATTTGTATGCCTTAGATAAAGACTGCTGTTTGATGATGGAGTTCTGGTGATGTGTCACGGCAGCCAGATACATGTGGGGACTGAGACTGTCTTTCAGGGAACATATCCTGTCCTAGATAAAGTGAAGGTAGAAAGTTATATTTTTTCTTTTGAAACTCACATTCTATTTGAGTCAGATCTTCTAATAATTACTGCTATGTGTCCACAAATGATCAAATGTTCACCCTCCTTCCAATATCATAGTCTGCAAAGCTGGGCAGAGAGAGCAGTGGCTTGGGATACACAGAGGGAAATCGACACTGGGAGTGCTGGGGTGAATATAACCCTAGGATGGACATGACTGACTAGCTGCATCCCGCAGGAAAGACGAGATGGGGCTCAGAAAAAAAAAAAAAGAAAAGAAAAGAAAAGAAAAAGGAATTATTTCAAAAGCAAACCCTGGAGTGTAAAAACCAAATAGGACTTAGTGGTGATCCATTATGCTTCCCATCTGCTGAGTTCTAATGCTGCTAGTCCTGAAAAGAAACCACTCAGACATCTGGAAGAATTTTCTGAACTTTTCTTTCTTTCTTTCTTTCTTTCTTTCTTTCTTTCTTTCTCTTTTTGCTAACCAACCATTTACTTGAGAGAGAGTATAGCAGTAACTGAGTTTACATTAGAAGCAGCATACATCTAAAATCTTTCTTTCTCTCTTTCTTTCTTTCTTTCTTTCTTTCTTTCTTTCTTTCTTTCTTTCTTTCTTTCTTCTGTTTTTCTCTTTTCTTGTGCATCCACTTTTGTTACTTTTATATAATTCTATCAATTATCTTTTAATCCTAAATAAGATCCTTTATCTTTCTTTTTCTCTTCTTTTTTAACATTTCAAATTTTATTTCTTTCATTTTCATCTTCCATACCCTGCTCATTTTTATTAGTACTGATGTTAAGTTTTAATTTATTTTAAAAAATTTACTCATTTAAAAATCTTTTATTTATTTGGTACAGGGTCTGATGGCACAGCTTGGACTCATAGTGATCCTCTTGTCTCAGCCTCCTCAGAGCTGAGTTTACAAGTGTACACAAAGATGCCTGGCTTTGGTGGCTGGCAACACAAACTTGGTTTTCCAGTGTCAGCAGGACATGGGATACTGGGGAACAAATCTGGGTCCTTGTGCTTACCAGGCAGGCACTTAGACTGCTGAGCTATCTCCTTAGCCCTACTGCAAATTTTATCAATCTTGAAATATATTTTTATTTTCTATTATTTTATAGTTATTGCACTTAATAGATAACTATATTTACTGTATGTCAATATTTGATTTGTCTTTCTTTCTTTCTTATTGCAAATCTCTTTTATATTGTTATGGATGGTATAGTGGTAGCCTTTACTTATTCTTATGGTATGGCAATGTCCAGTTTATGTTTGAGCCAGTCAAAAAAATTGGCAACTCGCTTTCAGGCAGGACTGCCATCTTCTAGTAATTTGCCAAAATGACAAACACAAAAGGAAAGAGGAAGGAACCCTGGGATATGTTCTCTATGCCTTTTAGAAAACACAGGGTTGTTCCTTGGCTGGATATATGGGAATCGACAAAAAAAGGGTGATATTGTACACATCAAGGGAATGGGTACTGTGCAAAAAGTAGTGCCACACAAATGTTACCATGGCCAAACAGGAAGAGTCTACAGTGTTATGCAGCATGCTGTTGGCATTGTTGTAAACAAGCAAGTTAAGGACAAGATACTTGCCAAGAGAATCAAATGTGCATATTGCATGAATTAAACACTCAAAGAGTTGAGGTAGTTTCCTGAAACATGTCAAGGAGTATGATTAGAAAAGGATGGAAGCCAAAGAGAAAGGTGCATGGGTTCAACTGAAGCACCAGCCCACTCCACCCAGGGAAGCACATTTTGTGAGGACCAATGGGAAGCAGCCTCAGTGACTGGAACTAGTGCTCTATGAATTCATAGCATAAGCAGGGGATGGAGCTCTACCATTCAGCAACTACATAGTGGTTAGGTGTTATCTTAAAAATAAAAATGTGTCCTGGGATTGATTGATTGATTTTAGACAATGTCTCACTATGCAGTTTGGGCTGGTCTTGTGCTCTCTTTTGTAGCCCCCAGGCCAGTCTCAAACTTACAGCGATCCTGTCTCAACCTCCCTAGTGCTCAGATTATAGCTGTGCACCACCACACCTGGTTAGGATGGTTTTAACAGAAACAAATATTTGGAGTAGATTTTTGTTGCACCGAGTTAATTGTATGATCTTTATTCTTCAATGACTTTTGGCTGAAAGCTATTGCTAAGGTATTGTGTAGATATATACCCAGGAGGCCAAATATTTATGAAATATTTATATTGGCTTGAACACCTTGTAAATCACCATAGGGGGAAATGTATCAAAAAGAAATGGAAATCACTATATGGCAATTCAGTTAAATTGTTTAAAGCACGTGCACATGCACACGCACACGCACACACACACACACACACACACACACACACACGCACGCACAAAAGACAATTGAAATGAATAGGCACTTCTCAGAATAAGAAATACAAAGCTGGGTGTGGTGGTGCACAACTGTAATCCCAGCACTTGGGAGGCTAAGGCAGGAGGATCAGTGAGTTTGAGAGCAGCCTGGGCTACAAAAGTAAGCTCAAGGCCAGTCTGAACTGCATAGTGAGACCCTGTCTCAAAAAAAAAAAAAAAAAAAAAAGAATAAGTAATACAAGTACATGGAAAAAAGAATAAAAGAATAAGGCAAATAAATAAATAAAACCTGTTTTCATGATGAAAAAATACATGGAAAAATGTTCAACATTTCTGGCCATTAGAAAATGCAAGTAAGGGACTAGGGAGAGTAGGGACTAGGGAGATAGCTCAGTAGAATAAGCACTTGCCTGGCAAACACAAGGACTTGAGTTCAACCCCCAGTTCCACAACAACAACAACAAAAGAAGAAGGAGAAGAAGGAGGAGAAAATGCAAGTGAAAACAACACTGAAATTCCTTCGTTATAAAGAATGGCTGGCATCAGCCAACCAACCAACAAACAAATGACCTAAAGAATAACATATGCTGGCAAAGCTGCTGGGAATAAAGAACTCTTTAATATGTTCAGTAGGAATATAAAATAGTGCAACCAGTACAGAAATCAGTATGGAGGTCCCTCAAAAACTTAAAACTAGAAATATAATAACCAGCTATTCCCCCTCTAGGTACATACCCAAGAAGTTAAAGACATCACATGACAGTAACACATGCACATGAATGTTTACAGCAGCACCACGCACAGTAGTCAAATCTTGGAAGAGGCCTATATATATATTCATCAATTTATAAACAGATAAGGACAATGTGTTGTTTATAGCCAGTGAAATACTCTGACAAAAAGGATACCTTGGTCATTTGTAGGAAAATGGATACATTTTGTGACCATGTTACATGAAATAAATCACAAGATTAAACATCACATGATTTCTTGTGTGATAAATTTAAAGGATAAATAATGTAAAGAACGAAATAAGATAGATAACAGGAAACAGGGCAATACGTCTTTGGTGAAGGGGACCGAGAGATGGCTGAAGAGGGAGTTAAAGGAGGGGAAGGGAAAGTAAAAATTCTAAGATGTGTTACATAATACATAAATGCCCCACAATGAATGTAATCATTATATACTGCAAGCATGTACAAAGAAAATTTTATTTATTTATCTTTTTGAGACAGGGTCTCACTGTGCAGTTCAGGCTGGCCTTGAGCTCACTTTTATAGCCCAGGCTGGTCTTGAACTCCCACCAATCCTCCTGCCTCAGCCTCCCGAGTGCTGGGATTACAGGCGTGCACCACCACGCCCGGCCTGAAAATTTTATTTTATTTTATTTTATTTTTGTGTGTGTGAGGGACTAGGGTTCAAATTCATGACCTTGCACTCGTCAGGCAGGCACTTGTGCCACAGAGCTATCTCCCCAGCCCCCAAAGAAAATTTTAAACAGATGCAATATTCTAAGAGCCAGCTATCCACAGATAGCTGAGCAAGACTTATGCAACACTGATGAAAGTCCTAGCCAGAACAATCGAGCAAGAGAAAGAAATATAAAGAGCATCCACACTGGAAAGAAGTCAAGTTATCACTGTATATGACATGATTTTATATGTAGAAAATCCCCAAAACTCCAAAACTACTACAACTAATAAATGAATTTAGCAAAATTTAAAGATATATTTTCTTTCTCTTCTTCTCTTCTTCCTCCTCCTTTTCCTTCTCCTTACCTTCCTCCTTCTTGTGCACCTCCTCCTCCTACTTCTGCCTCTTCCTCCTCCTTTATTCTTTCTCCTTCCTCTTCTTTTTGCGTTTTGAGACAGGGTCACGCTACGCAGTTCAGGCTGGCCTTGTACTCCCTTTGTAGCTCAGGCTGGTCTCCAGCTCACAGTGATCTTCCTGCCTCATCCTTCTCCTGAGTGCTGGGATTATAGGCATGCATCACCATGTCTGGCCAGGATACATATTGATTAAAGCACTATTCAAATAGCCAAGAAATGGAAACAGTCTGTCAACTGGTGAATGGATAAAAAAAAATGCAAAAAAAAAATGCAATACATGTGCACAGTGTGGTACTATGCAGTCATAAAAAAATGGAATCCTGTTGTTTGTGACAACATGGAAGCATTTGGAAGACATTATGTTTAATAAAATAAGCCAGGCATAGAAAGACATACACTTACACATAGTCTAAAAAGGGTGTGCTCAGAAGAGCTGAGAGTAGAATGGTAATTAATAGCACCCAGGGAGGATAGGGTTGGAGAAGGTGTGTGAGGATGGTTGATTAGTGGGTAGTAAGATACCCTTGGGAGGGGCCTGGCAGGATGGCTCAGTGGTCTAAAGCATGTGCCTAGGAAAGCTTAGGTGGCTGCAGGGACCATGGTTCGATCCCCAGCACCACATGCTGCGCCAGCCCTGCCCTCCGGGCAGGCTGAGCCGACCATAAAAATAAATAAACAAACAAAAGTTCTGAAACAAGGAAAATAAATAAAATTTAAAAAAATTATACCAGTCCCACCAAAAAAAATTATAAAAAAATGATACCCTTGGGAAGGAGGAGGAGGTCCTGAAGTACTAACAAACAGGATGGTGACTACAGATTGTGTACTGGACATTTCAAGTATTAGAACAGGGCTGGCCAAATAGCTCAGCGGATTAAAGTGCCTGCAAAGCAGGCGCAGGGGCCGGAATTGGATCCCTGGGTCCCAACAGGGGTGGGGTGGGGTGGAGGTGGGGGTGGGGAGGATGGGGGGATGGGGGGCCCTGAGACAGCAATTGAGACTGGGCATGGTGGCATGCTCCTATCATACCAGCTATTGTGAGGCTGTAAACTGGTAGATTCGTATGAGTCCAATCTGTTACTGAAACCCTGAACACCCTGTAGACCCTTCCCATATGCTGAGCCTGACTTAAACATGAAATGTGCTCAAGGTATCAAACATTGCGGGTGCCCTCCTGATATGTACAGCGCCTAAACTTTTGTTTAAAAAGTAAGTACTGAAAACAAAGAAGAAAGACACAATGTATGAGAAGCAGACCAGCCTTCCCCTTTACTCAAAGCCTCTAAATCCCAGAGGAGGACCTTGAGCGAGGACGCAGAAAAGGCTGAAAAGTTGCGGACTCCGGGCAATAAATTATTAAGCAAAGCACTGTGAGAAAAGGAGCCCAAGTTCATATTTATACTTGAGCTTTTGAGATTCGTCATTGCTCGGCTCTTTAACTTTTTTCTGCTCATCAATCCCGCAGACTTATTCCTGAGAGGAACCGGTCAGGGAAAGTGGCTGTGAGGCAGAGCTGCTAGCGCTGGAAACCCTCTGGAAGCTAACTAGAACAGCAGATGGAGACTTGCTGGAAGGGTACCTGGGTACCTCCTAGAACCCAAGGTAAAGAGCCGACCTGGGTTTCCCCGGGCCTAGAGCGTCCGTGGGGACTTACAGTTTCTGGTAAAGGGAGAGTGGCCCTCGGGCTAGGCTGACAAAGCAGTTTATCTGTTGCCATTTCATTTATTTTTTTTCACCGACATTGGGCGATGCAGGCGGCTCATTTCTATGCTCAGTGAGCGAGTGTTCTTGGCTAGGAGAGTGGGATGGAGAGGGCGTGGGCAGTCTGCTTCCAAGGGGTGGAGGAAGGGGCTGCCGCGAGGCCCTGGAGCTGCACGCCGCGTGTGTGGTTTGGGGCGGCGTCCTGGGGGGCGGGTCTCGGACCCTATAAACTGCCGACTCCCCGAGTCCGCGCCCAGATCCAGGCGAGATGGGCAAGTACACCGTGCGCGTCGCCACGGGGAGCTCGCTCCTGGCGGGCTCCGGCAACTGCGTGCAGGTGTGGCTGGTGGGCGAGCACGGAGAGGCGGACCTCGGAACACTGCGGCCGCAGCTGCCCGGCAGGGTCAGTGCAGACTGGACGGGGCCGACCCGGGCCGGAGGCGGGGCGCAGTCGGGAGCGGGGAAGACGGCAAGCAGCGGAGCACGCCGCTGGAGCGGACGCGGCAGGCCGCGGCGGGGCGCGGCTGGAGGCCGCGGAAGCTGGTGCGGCTCAGCGCGCTCTGAGGCTGCTTCTCTGGGATTCCGGGAGCGCGCTGCGGGTCTCTGAAGTGCGCCCTGTCCCGCAGGAGATCACGTTGGAAGTTGACGTCCCTGTGCACCTCGGGCGCCTTCTGCTGGTGAAACTACGCAAACACACACTCCTGCTGGATTCGGACTGGTTCTGCAAGTGGATCACCGTTCAGGGCCCAGGAATCCCGGACAAGGCCTTCTTCCCCTGCTACCACTGGGTGCAGGGCGACGCGATCATCTGGCTGCCTGAGGGCACAGGTGAGGCGCTGGGGAAGGGGGTGGGGCTGGAGGCAGCGGTGGTAGAGGAGAGACGCTACGGTGCATAGTAAAGGGGAAAGATGGGGGAGAGGGAAGTTAGAGAGTGGGGTGGGAGAGAAGGGCGGATGGAGAGGCCCGGGAGGGGCTGTGGGAGGAAGGTGAGAGCCCTTGTGCCTGCTCCACCAGCCCGGACCGTGAATGACGACCCCCAGAACCTGTTTAA
>PVJA010037227.1:9059-20635 GCA_004027025.1 Myocastor coypus
CACTGAGAGTCCACTGCCCTCCAGAAAAAAAAAAAAAAAAAAAAAAAATTATTATCAAGAATTCAACCCAAGCCAGGCGTGGTGGCTCACGCCTGTAATCCCAGCACTCGGGAGGCTGAGGCAGGAGGATTGGTGCGAGTTCGAGACCAGCCTTGGCTACAAAAGTGAGCTCAAGGCCAGCCTCAACTGCACAGTGAGACCCTGTCTCAAAAAGCCAAAAAAAAAAAAAAAAAGAATTCAACCCAAAACAAATGCTGATAAGGCTGTGGGGAGAAACGAACCCTCTCCACTGGGATGAGGGTGTAAACTGGTACAACCTCTGTGGAGATCAGTATGGAGATTCCTCAAAATTTAGAACTAGAGGTCCCATTTGTCCTAGTTATTCCCCTTCCTGACATCCTCCCAAAAGAGCTAAATGCATCATGCCATAGTAATGTACATCTGTCTCCATTTATAACAGCACAATTTGTAGTGGCCAAATCTTGGAAACTTCCCGAATGCCTATCATCCAATGAGTGGGTGAAAATGTGAGTTTTACATACAATGGAGTAATACTCTGACATAAAGTAAGACAAACCTGAAATATTTTAATGAATACATGCACTTGAGATCATATTTTAAGTAAAATAAACTGGAAACATGTCTGCAGTTTGCATTGTTTCTCTTGTATGCAACACTAAGAGGGTAAATAAGGACCAAAATGAATGATAGATATTGGGAAACAAGGGAGAAACTGTTCAAATGGGGAGGGGAACAAGAGAGGAAGGAGGGAGAAGGGAAAGGGGAGAAAAGAAAATAAGAAAAATGGAAATAAAGCTTTTGTAAACAAGGACAGGAAACAGGATTGATGAGAGGGAAAAGAATGGGAAAAATAGAAGAATCAAGACACATAACTTAAGATATATTATGTAGAGGTGCAAGTTCCCTATGGTGAATGTAATTATAATGTATATCAAAAATGTACCAATAAAATTAACTAAAAATTTAAAAGGTAAACAATTGTTGAGCCCTTCACTGTGTGCCCTTCATTGTTGTGGGTACTGAGGAATAGAAAAGAACCAGACACTGTCCCTGCCCTCAAAGAGAGCATATACAGACAGGAAAATGCCAAGCAAAACACAAACGCCAGAACTGCACTACGTGTGTGTGTGTGTGTGTGTGTGTGTGTTTGTTGCCATGGGAATGTTGGCAGGACCAGATACACAATTTATGGGCCCTGGTACAACATAAAAATGCAGAGAGACACTTGTTCAGAGATCATTAACATGGCTTTAGATCAGAACAGAATATGAAACCACACACAGAGCCCTTCTGAGCACAGGGCCACTGTACAGGTCACACACGTCCTTGAAGAGTGACAGGGTATCAGCTGCCAGTTCACGGAGGAAATGCTGAGGTAGTACTTACATCTGAAAAGACAAGAGACGATCCATAGAAGGAGAGGAAAAGCTTCCAGAAAAAATAAAAAATAAAAAATAAAAAATAAATATATATATATATGTATAAATATATATATATTTATACATATATTATATATATATATATATTTTTTTTTTTGGTCTAAAGACACTGAGAGGTGGGACTAGACTGTGTCTTTGAGAAGTGGAAGCAAGTTCAGTGAGGCCAGGGAGTGAGATATGAGCGGGAGAGCAGCAAGAAATGAGGCCGGCAAGAAGCATGCCCCCAGCATCCAGATTCTTTTAAAACCTTACTAGGCAGTTATCCTACAAATATTGGTGAGTTACTGGAGCTGCCCAGGGATATGATCTAATGGGTAATTTAAAAGAGAAATCTGGGCAGCAAGTGGAGCATGGATCAGAGGAGAGCAAGCCTGGAACTATACTCGACTTAGAAAGTCAGTGTAAATAATCCAGGCAGTCACAGAGGTCATCCAAATATTTAGGAAAGAATGCTGAGCTGGCAGGAGAGACTCAGGGCTCATCCGTACACAGGGGCAATTGAGGTCTGGGGTGTGGACGTAGTCCCCCTAGAGGGAGAATGAGAGGAAACACCGAAGAGGATGTGGGTGGAGGAAAAAGGCTTGGACTGAGGGATGTTCAAGAGAGGAGCACTTGCAAAATAGCTAGAGCCAAATAATGACCAGGGTGACCATCCTGACTGAGGGAACAGCAAAGAGTAAAATTCAAAGATGTGAACATGGTCAGGAAGAGGTGACGTTGGGAGCAGCGCAGAAAGACATGGAGGCAACAGAGGATCCTGTCTCCCCCTGCCCCATGCCGGATCCCCAGGGCTCCACGGCAGCCTGCATCATTCCTCATCCAGCGCCAGAGTGCAGAAGCTCCTTGCTACCCTTGAATGTTTATCTCCTCCCAAGTGCATATGCTGAAGTCCTCACACCCAAGGAATGATGTGAGGATTCAGCATCTGTGGGAGGTGACTTAGGAGAGAGGCCTCCCTGCTGGAAGGCTCCTCTCTCTCATGAATGAAATTGGCACACTGACTCACCCTGATGTGAGGACACAGAAGATGCCATCCATAAACGAGCCAAAAAAGACTTTCACCAGACACCAAGTCAGGCTGTGCCTTGGTCTTGAACAGCTTCCACAACTGTGAGAAATAAATTTCTGCTATTTATGAGCCATCCAGTCTAGCGTTTTGTTATAGCACCCTGAATGGATGGGCTAAGACCTTTCCCTTCCACTTACCCCTCCTGGATGCCACACTACCCAGCAGAAACTTCAGAGCCACATCTGACTCACAGGAGGAGGCCGGGGTAGGAATCTGCTCTCTGGTCACACTCCCTCATCCTCACAGTCAATCCCAGTTAGCAGCCACAGAAGGGCCCTGTGACCAACACCCAAGCTGTTTGCACTAGGATTATACTTTTTCTACCTGGCTTGAAAGTCTCTCATGAGGCCCCAGATGGGAAGACCTCCTCTGCCTTGTTTGGTAGGATTGCGTCACGTGGTAAAACCTTTCTTTTTTTCTTCTTCTTCTTCTTTTTTTTTTTTTTTAATTTTATTTTTTTTTTCTTGTTT
Source organism: Myocastor coypus (assembly GCA_004027025.1). Classification (NCBI taxonomy): domain Eukaryota; kingdom Metazoa; phylum Chordata; class Mammalia; order Rodentia; family Myocastoridae; genus Myocastor; species Myocastor coypus. The sequence continues at coordinate 12,059 of PVJA010037227.1, forward strand.
CAGAACTTTTGTTTGTTTATTTATTTTTATGGCCAGCTCAGCCTACCCTGAGGGTAGGGCTGGCACAGCATGTGGTGCCGGGGATCAAACTGCGGTCCCTGAAGCCGCCTAAGCTTTCCTAAGCAGGTGCATTAGACCACTGAGCCATCCTGCTAGCCCCATGACAAAACCTTTCTCTTAGTTACATTTCCAGAATGCTAAGCAGCAACTCATTTATCTGAGACTTTGGCACAATTTTCTCTGAGGACTGACTCAGGAGTTCATGATCCAGGCCTTCATTGTCCTTTCATTGAGTTCCTACTATGTGCCGGGCCTTTCAGACTATGTTTGCCTTTCCCTGTCAGTTGAGGCTACTGTGTTAGTCCCTCCCTGTCCCCCATAATACAGAGTAGCTCACGCATACGATGTAAGGAAGAAAGGTTTGCTTTAGCTCAAAGTTTCAGGAGATTCAGTGCATGGTCAGCAGATGCAAGGCAGAAATTTCATGACAGAAGAATGTGACAAGCAAAGCTCCTGGGAGGCAGGGCAGTGCCAGAGAGGAAAGGGCAAGGGATCAGATAGCGTCCAAGGCCACATGTCCACCACCTGCCCGCGCACTCTGGGGCATGCTTTCCTAACTCTCTAGGCATTTCTCAGCCCAGTGAAACTGACATTTGGGGGGAAATTCTCAAAACCCCCATTCTCCTGTTTCCCAGAAGAGGTCTCCTTTGCCACCAAAAGTTGCACAGTGGTGCTGAAAGGGTTCGAATCCCCCTCACCTGTCTGGGTTGAGAGGCCTTTACACAGTCTTTTGTACATTTCAGGAACTTTTCTGGCCTCGTATCCACCCAAAAATAGCAGAGTAAAAAGCAAAAACAGCAGTAACTCAATCTCCTTCTTTCAGTCTTGGCTTCATAGAAAAGAGCTACAGAGACTCAGAAAGGAGTATGGGGAGCCGAAGTGATCATGAGGGAAGCATTCTGCAGAGGGCCCTCCTGATTCTCAAGGTCAGGAGCATGTGTGGGGCCCAGAAATCTTCCTGTTGTTCTCTGAGTGCACATATGCATGTATTAGCATGTACACATGCATGCTCACACACACACACACACACACACACACACACACACACACACACACACACACTTTGATCCATAAAACCCATTCCTTGCACAGACACCAACCACAAGTATGACCCAGACTTAGAAATTCAACCAGAAGTCCGCACTGATGGACTCTGGCCAGTTTACAGCTGGTGTTCGTTCTGACTTGAACCTTTATCTCCATGACTAGCAGATTCCCATGCCATATTTGTTGGTTAAATATTTTTCACATCTTCCCTGATTCTGGAGAAAATGAGACTCACACAAGTTGAGTAATGAGCGTCCATGTTCAGATGGCTGGGTCAAATTCATAATGAGGTCTTTTCAACAGCACTGCCCAGTGTTCTTAGGGTCAGGGTTCCATGTACCATGACTGTCTCTGCCCCAGGGCCTAGTGGCTTTTTACGCAGATACCCCTTGTGGACACCACATGCACTGGCTCTCCTGTGATAGAAGTGCAGTCAACTTTGTTAGGATCTTGGTTATGTACTTAGGGACAGGCAAAGAGTCAATCCCATTTTTGTGAACCTCATAAACTTCAGATGAACCCTCTAGTTGGGTACAAGATCAGGATAATTTTTATTCTCTGAGCTAAATTACTGGTTCCTGGGAAATGGTCATCAATAAGTATGCTTTCTGATTCCCCACCTTACACTGCCAAGCAGCAGGTGACCCTCATGATGTTAGGACAGTGGGCCTGACTAAACACTATCCAGACAAGAAAGACACGAGGTGAAACAGGGACACAGCCAAGACTCAGTTCTCTGGATAAACAATGTCCAGGAAGCAATAAACAAGCTATAGATATTAGACATCACTACCCTGCAGAGCCATGCTGCCAAGGAAGTGGGAACCCTAGGGCTTAGTTGTCCACACTCCTGTTTGCCACCCATCTAGGGCAGTGATTCTTGACATGTGCCCCTGCTAAAAGCCGGAGCACCAGCCAGAAACCTGTGAGAAGAATAAATGTTCTGGCTCCATTCCAGATATGCTAGATTCACTGCTTTTGGAGGGTTTTGTTTCCTTAAGAAGTGTCAATTTACATATTACTAAGGTTTAATGGATCCATATTTTAGCAAGCCCTCCATTCAATTCACCAAAATTCAAAAGATAGGACTCTAAAATTTTACAAAAGGGACACAGGTATTGCTCAGCAGCTTAAGTAGCTGCCTGGCAAGCTCAACGACCCGAGTTCAATTCCCCTTATCCTATGCTGTGCCAGCCCAGGAACTCTGGGCTGGCTACCAAAACCAGGCATGGTGCTACACATCTACAATCCCAGCACTGGGGAGTCTGAGACAGGAGGATCACTATGAGTCTAAGCTAAATAGCAAGCCCATGAACCAAATAAATAAATAAATAAAATTAAAACTTTACAAAGATTCAATACAGTTTTGGAGAGATCTGTCTCTGGATCCAAGAGAAATTAGGGACACAGTCTTTAAAGAGAAACAATTCAGAATATAAGACAAAGTGAGAAAACCATGAGCTAAGCATGAATTAGCCTAGAGAAAGCATTCTCTCAGGCTTTCACAGAAAGCAAACTGGTCAAGCAATGACCATGACTCATCCACACGGCTGACACAGACAACAGTTCTACAAACCACTGTACATGGTTTCAAGGTAAACCCTGAGGGGATTTGACTGACCTTAGGAGATACAGAAATTACATGTTTTGTTATACAGGTCTTGCTTTAACTTGCCCTTAACCACCCAGCAGAATAGTTTAACCACAAGGCATAAAACGTAAAGCTAGATTAATGTGCTGAGCTGTACAAGGCTTAAATCAATAGCTTCCAACATTGCCAGTTTTGAATAACCCACTGTGATTATGGAACATTGAACTATGCATATAACTACTTTCTCTTAGTTCAATGAGAAGAAATTTTAGTATCAATGATGATTAGAAAAATTTTCATGTCTATATCCTGTGCTCTGAATAACTACTACAAGGACAACAATATGCATTGTATCGATTATTGGGAAGGCAATGTGTTTTGAAACTGTTGCATTGTTATTTCTTATTACAAGTAATTTTAAAAAGCATGAATTAGGTCCCAGCTCAGCCACTTACTGACTACAAGGGCTTGAGCAGGTCACTTACCATTTCCCAGAATCAGTTTCATGACCTGCAAAGTGAGTAAGTAAAACCTGGCAGGGTGTCTGGCCTGCAGGAGATGCTAAAACAAAGGTCACTTTATAAAGATGGTTTGCATCAATCAGCAACTGGTTATGACATCTGAGAGCCACTGAACCCCATCTCTTCCACAGGTAGACAATGCAGGCATTTACAAGAAGGAAGAATCAAGACTTTTAAGTGTGAGCTTCCTGTCATCCAAACAGAGTGGGTCTCTACAAGAAAAGTCAGCCAATGTCCAGAGCCCATCAGAGAATGGACAGAAAAAAAAAGGAGAGGTCATAAAGCATCCAGGGCAGAGTGGACCCCCGGCACCTAGCGAGAATGCGGAGTCAGACGGTGTTACTCACAACAGAGCTTCTCTGCTCCAGGGTGCATGAGGCATCCTCAAGGAAGTGCATAGTCTGATTCTGCGCACCTGGAAGAGCCTCACCCTCTGCATTTCTACAGGCTCCTGGGAGGCACCGAGGCTGCGCTTGGAGGAGCTCTTTTACGTGGCAGCAACACTGCAACCCAGGCTTCTAAAGTCCAGATTCCAACTCCAGTTCTGAACCACTTTGTGTGTCATGACCATGAAGCCTACAGACAGTTACTTCTCTAAACTTGTTTCCTGGCCAGCAAAGTGAAAGACTAGGCCTCCTTCATAGAATTCTTTTACGAATTCCACGAGATAATGTACAATAGCCCTGAACAAGCCTCCTATTGCGCCTTTAGAATGTGGCAGCTGGGATGAGCATCCCCTACAATAACAGCAGCATCCTGTTTAACTGGATGCTGAAAGGACACCGGCTGGTCCAGATCCTTGTCTGGTTCCTTCTCTGCCTTCTCTACTTTGTCTGCCCTGAAGCTTAGGTGTTTCCATATTGGGTCTTTGGTCTCCTGCTCTGTTTCCTCCTCCCCCTTCACTGGCCTCCCTCCCATTCACAGATGGAAGTCTCACTTGCAGGGTGATGAGGCCCCCATTGCTCCCTACTCCTGACTTCCCTTCCTGATTCCACTTAAAGTTCGCTTGGTGCTGATTGAAAGCCCGCTGCCTGTTCTATTCCACCTGCTTGAAAACAAGACCCTCCTCAGATCACCACAGAACCAACATGGCCGCTCACTTCCCTTGCCGTCAGTGCTGCTGCCTTCTGACCTCCCACCTACCTCACTTCTTCAAATACCTGCCAGGGCAAGAAGGAAGGCTGAGACACCCACCAACTGCTGCAGCTCCTATCATACCTCCCTGGCATGGCACATACCCTCAGGCTGCCATTGCTTACGCACCTGTATCTATCCGCTACCAGCAGAGAACTCCCTGAGGTATGGGTTCACTGTCCACTGTCCCAATAACCTCTGACCCTGTGCTCAGCACAGGGCAGACTCTATTCCAGCCCAACAGGTTGTCAACCCCTAGGGCATTCTTCAGGTAGCTATGCGGGTGAAGAATAATGGTCTAATGGGACTGAGGAACCCCTGCACAGAGCAAGGTAGAGCATACAGTAGAGCCTCTTGAGTCCCAAGCTTAGATCCAGACCCTTGGGTACCTAGCACCTCTGGCTGATTCAGGAGGGAAAGATGCCCAAACTTCTGATGAGAAGGAAGAGGGGAAGTAAAAATACTTTCTATCTTCTAAATCCTCTTACTCTTTCTCAGAACTTAAAATATGGATTAACTTAACCTCCTTTCCTCAAAGACCAACAATCCTATCTCTCTGCATAAAGGAAAAGGAGTAAAAGTTAGGGTAGATGACAATATTATTTTTGATGGGAAAAATAAAACTGGTAAATATTATTAACTAAATAAATTTTGTCCCACAGCATAGCAATGTTCTAACACAACACTCGAAATAGTTTGTTTAATAAAATGAAGGATAAAATAAAGTAAAATATTGTATGAGAAAAATACTTCAAGGGAAGCACTATTGTCATTTTCATTCTTGGTAATTTGGTAACCTATTCGCCCACCCTTAGACTGAATTAGCTGTGGTTTGGTTGGAAGTAGAAGAATAAGGAATTAAGTTTTCTAAGAAGCGAGAGCCTTGACATTCAAGTTTGACTTTTTAAATTCACAGGAAAAACACTAATGTTGAAAGCTCTGGATTTCCAGTGCAAATGTGAGGTACGTGAGAAAAAAGTCTTTCCAGACTCCGTAGAGTAGCCAACACGAGAGGCTGCATCATGGAGTGCTAGCAACTCACCTCCACAGAAGAAAAGAAAAGCCACGGAAGAGTTTTTATAGATATAGCCTGTCCCTCTTCAGGGCTCCTGTTCAGGTGGTTGCCCCCAGAGTGCCAAATTGAAAGGACCCTTCTCTCCTCAGAGGACCTCAGCTACATTGAGAGGGAGGCAGCAGCCACCACACACACACACACATACACACACACACACACACACACACACTTCTCCCTGGAAATGTCAGAGGAGCCTTGAGGTTAGCAAGAAGTGAGCCAGGGCACAAGTTGAATGGACATTAATTAGGCAAGGTCACAAAGACTGACCCAAGCGACCACACCATGTCCTATAACAACTGTAGAGTTTCTCTAGCCAATGCAGTGAGAACAGAGGGCCAACCCTGCACACAAGAAACTATGGGTCAGCCAAGGCCAATATCTGTACCCAGACCACATCACACAGGTCCCTTCTTCCTGTCACCTCCTCTTCTTGTCATGATCCCTGAAGCTTCCTTCTGGGCATATGAGCCACCCAACTAGGAGAAGGGAAGAATACTTGAAAAGGAAAAATGGTCCTGACAGAAAGTTTGGATTTTTTAAATGACTGGGATTTAATTCTTCAAGTAATTAATGAAAAGAACCTACAAATTAAGTCAGAATTTTACTAAACTACTTTTAAATGTCTAGATTTTTGTCATGATAGCAAAAAAAAAAAATGCTCACAGAAAAAGCTATCACCTGTCTAAATATCTGAGTCGGGATGAAGTTGCAGACTCACTATACACTTGAGTTCGAACAGCAGGAGCAGAACGGATGAAGCAGCTGCCTCCACCACCAGCATGCAAAGTGGAACGTGATCCATTAGACAGGCTGGGTCCCACCTCAACCCTGACGATTGCACAAGCTAGCTGGGCTGCACAACTCTTGCCCCGGCACTTGGAACTTGGCAGAGGCTTGAACATACAAGCCTGTATACTACTCAGAACATACAGCAAACCTGTATGTTCTGAGTAGTAGAGAGAGCCCCTGGCTCTGAGCGTACCTGTGACTCCTAGAAGGAAATTTAGGCTCTTAAAGTCCAAGGAATACAGCCTTTGTCTCAGTGCCCAGGAGGAAATACAATCCTTCTAATGAGGACGGGAGACCCACTGAGACAGAAGTCCCAATGGTTAAATTTATTGTTCTGAGGAACTCTGGGAAAGTCACTTGACTTCTCTGAACCCAAGAGGACGATAACAAAAGGAGTTACCCCACCAAGACGATGAGGTGAAATAAGGCATCATTTTCACCCATCTCACCATACGCTTGCCTGCTGCTTCCTTCAACATTACCTCAGAGCTGGTGAGAGCTGCAAATCCTGGTACCTTTTCCCCGATTAAAGGCGTGAGAACCTGAGAAGCTGTTTTAACAAACTCCTGGATGATTTTTATGCACACTCAGACTTGAGAAGCATGGCCCTACATAACCAGAGATAAGGTGGAAGTCATCCATCGTGTGTGAGTACAGCATTTTGAGAATAGGGATATTGGATCCTTTCCAGAAGAATGGTTATAAACAGGTTCTCCTACTCTCCAGAGGCACTGACACCTGTCACAGATATAAGACTGATGGGAGTATCCAATAATATGCCTGCAAGGGCTTTGCAGTGTATAAAGCAATGGAGAGATGTAAGACCATATTAGCACCACCCAAGTCTTTGTAACAGAGCTCTTTAAAGAGAAAACATCACTTAGCATCACTGCTGTGCTCTTGGCAAAAGCTCCTCCTGCTCTAGGAAGACTGCAGGAATGCTGATTCAGAATTCCATGCATGTTTGCTTAGAAAACCATGTTCACTTTGACAGCTAAAGCCCCCTCAGGGTGTATCATGAGATTCCCACTACCCAGACCCAACAGCTCTTCTTTCTGGTTCCTGCAGCCATCCCAGAGCAGGGGACAAGGAGAGCTACCTGCTCCCCCATGACTTCTGCTAGTGGTACATGGCTGTAAACTATCTGAAAAAGACCAATATGTAGGACCTACAAGGAGCCAGGTTTCATGGAAAAGAAAGGAAGAACTTTGCAGGTGTTGAATTGCCCAGATATGGAAAGGCTTCACTAGCAGGTGAGGGTAAGACCCCTGGCTCACCAGTGGTTCATGAACTACTCACTCTGGGAGAGCTCGCTAGCATTACCCTGCCTGCTCAACTCTCCTAGCTATAATCTGCAAAACAGCCTTCATCATTAAGTCAAGGTTTGCTCATCATGTACATTGTGTCTGCACTGTAGCTACTCAAGACAAGGGCCTACCTCTGAAGGCCTTCTTGTTCGGATTCTCAGTATAGACTTTTAGGAGCTGAGCAGCAAAGGCCTCCCTAAAGAGATGCTATTTTAAACTGAGTTATGAAAAGAGCATACTGGGACCACATAATTCCCAGGGGCCACTTTGGTCCTGGCCAGCCAGGAGAGACTGACTATAAGAACAGCATACCCTGGAATCCTCTCCAGATGGGGCTGGGCCAAGGTTGGGAGCACACTCCCCAGAGAGAAACAGGCCCCTTCACTGTCTTGCACTTCCAATAAAATATTGCTTAGGAAATTTAAAATTTTGAAATGATTTAGGAGGCTCGAGATGGGGACGTAATATGCTGGGCCCAGCTGCATTATGAGCCATCTATCTCCTGTCAGCAAGCAGCAAGAAACTGACAGAATCAATACAAACGTGTCTGAGGACAGGCTGAACTCATTTCCTTCTCCCTGGGGCTATAGGTGGAATGGGTCGCCCATGGGAGATGAACGCTGAGGCTAGGGCCTGACCACCACCACCCCACCCCGCCCAGCCGGAGGCAGGCTTCAGAGGCACGGCCCACCTCCACCACCTGCACTGGTTCATGTAGATGTCTCTACTAGTGCACTTAGTTACCTAGAACTGCAGTTCTCTTCTCTCGCTTTCTGAAGATCTAATAAGATTCTGTTCCAGTAACCTGAAGAAATAAGAATAATAGTAATAGCTACATCATATTTAATACCTGTTGTATTAGTTACTTTTTGCTCGTTGCCGGGACAAATACCCAACACTCAAAATGAAGGAAGGAAAGGTTTATTTAGCTCACAGTTTGTGGAGGTTTCAGTCCATATTCGGTTGGCCCAAGGCTGAGTGGAGCATGGCGGAGAGCATCCAGTTCAAGGCGGCAGAACAGCAGCAAAATGGTGGCAGAGGCAGCCAACCAAA
>PVJA010037228.1:0-20523 GCA_004027025.1 Myocastor coypus
AATAAAATAAAAAATAAAACCCATCACAAAAAATGTACAACTCAAGTGAGGGCAGGGGCAGCCTCTGTAAGGCCCCCTCCCTCGATTTCTCAAGAACTGAAAACAGCAGAGAAATAAATTAAGGGATGCAGTGGCCACCACCAGCCAAGCGCCCATAGCCACCCACTCCCACACTGGCCGTGGAGGTTAGCAAGCAGGGAGTCACTTCACCCACCTACCCCCTCATGGGGGGCAGATGCTCCCGGTCCTGCCGCCCAATCCAGCCTTCCGCCAGGTGGCCTTGGAGGCCCTGGGCAGTCTCCTGAGAGGAGGGGCGACAGTGTCAGGAAAAAAGGCAAGGCCGAGAGATGAGAGTGGTGTGGGAAGTCACCGCTATGGAGCAAGCTGGTGCCCAGATTAATGCCAATGAAGGGAAAGCGGGTGGGGAGGAGGGATGGTGAGGAGACTGTGCTTTCAGACAAAGGCTCTCCCAGAATGGAGAAGCCTGGCGTCCTGTTCAGAGACTAGCAGCCCAAGTGCCCCGTGGGGGCTGAGGAGCCCATCTGCCCTGCAGTCAGTCCCCTCCCCTGCTCCCAGTCCTGGATCAGCCCTCCCAGCAGGAGGGACAGAAGAAGATGGCACAGACTTTTGAGGAGGGGAATAAAGGTCCCCACAGCAGCTTGTGGAAGGAAATGCCCAGCTCTGGGGGGGAGCAAAGGATACAGTGTGAGGGAGGCCAGGGCCCCCACGCAGCCCCACCCTCCCCAGGGCTGCACAGCACCCCCACCTGGCCCCTGGCCCCCAGGCCCTGCAGCCCAGGGACTTGGGGGCAGGGGAAGGCCACCTCTGGTGGTTTGCTTGGAAGGGAAAGGGAGGAGAGGGGAGAAGCCCAAAGTGGGCCTGGCGGAGGGCCTGCCAGGGAACTCCACCACTCTTGCCTGAGAGTGTTCCAGCCCTGAGCCACCCTCCCGGGAAACCCCACAGATCCAGTCTTGTCTGTCCCAATGGGGCAGGGAGGAAAGGTGGCCGCTGGGATTTTTTTTTTTTTTTTTTCTTTCTTTTTGGTAATAAAAAATTTCTTGGTTTAGGCGAAATACTCTGTGCAACCGCAGTACCGAGGGGGAGCCCTGCCCCCCCTTGCCCCCTCCCCTTTCTTTGCCTCCTGTGGGAGAGACAGGGGAATGGAGACTTTCTGGGCCAGGTGAATGTGAGGTGGGAGAGCCATCTCCTATCCTCCACAAACATGGGAGAAAAAAGGAGAAGGGCCAGGGGAAGGGACAAGTGCCAGCAGGGGAGACACACCAATTCATTGCTGCAGTCTCGCCTAGGTGGGGGCGCCATGGCCAGCCTCAGCAGCCAAGTCCAGCTGGCCTGCCTCTGGTGCCCCAGGGCCGGCAGCCTGTTAAAGCTTCAGTTCATTAGCTATTTTGGAGGCTATGTTCTTGAAGGCCATGGAGGTGCCTGATATCCGCTTAAATCGAACACCGTTAAGCGAGAGCCGTGGCAGTTTGCACACCTCCATCTCCCACTGCACGAAGTTCTCGTGGCCTGGTGTGCCATGCATGCACAGCAGCATGTACTTCTCATGTAGCTCACTCTGACAGCTGTTCGCATCCAGCACCTTGCGGATCTCCCGCATCATCTCATTGGGCTCCATGGAGCTTGTGGTCTTCATACTCCATGTAAAACGCAAAGATCGTGGCTTGGCCTCCCGAAATTCTTCCTTTTCTTTGTCATTGCCTCCACTGCCCACCACATGAGGTCTGTGGAGAGGGCAGAGGTGGGCATCAGTCAACAGGAGGAGGCACCTTACCCACAGGAGTGCCACCCTGGTAGACAGACCCTGAGACCAGAGAGGAAAATGAGAGGGAGCACAAAACACTGATTGGAAGAGGGAGCAGTGTGACCCCAGTCTCGGGCAGCAAGGGGCAAGAGGGACACATGCCCTCTGGCCCTCCTTTCTCCAGAGGTGGGTGGGGGAAGCCAGCAGAGTGAGGGTAAGAGTTTCATGCTGTTAAAAATTCTTTCCTTTGAAGAGGGGAGGGTCAGGCGAGAAACAAATGCATTCATCCACATCCAGCACACTGTTCCTCTATAGAAAGCAGACCAGACACAGACAGGAGAGTTAGCCATGGGGCAGGAAAACAGTGGGCCCGATACACGATCCAGGGCTCCAACCTCCAGAGTATCTAGGATCTCAGGATAAGGGCTCAGAATTATTACACTGGGAAAGGGAATTCTCTGAGGAAAGGGAGATGCCAGGAGAGAGGGGGCAGGGTACAACTACCAGAGGATGAGCCAAGCAGCAGAAGAAAGAGGAGTAGGAGGCTGTGGCCAGCTGGGTAGCCTGGGCAGGGCCAGTGCTGGCTCCGGCCCTCTCACCTGAGTGTCTCCACTCGGTCTTTGCTTTCAGGTTCATTCAGGTTCCTCAAAAAACAGAGCGAGGGAGAGTTTAGTGCTGGGATCTCTTGCTCCTTCCACCGCCATAGACCCAGGTGAGGGTGGGTCTGACGCACCACCAGTGAGGCCACTTGCCTGTCAGCTGCAAGCCAGCATGGCTCTGCAGCACCTCATACTGGCAGTATGATCATCCCTTCCAACAGGGATCCTGTCCCTCCCCATACTCCCAGACATCTGTGCCAGGACAAGCTGCTGCTGGGAAAGGAGGGGTGTGGCTATATAGGCACAAGTCCCCACTACAGGCCCAGCATGAGCAGCTCCTTCTCCAGCCCACAGCCAGACTCCTGCTCCTTATGAGGGAGGGAGGCTTGGGAGCAGCCTTTCTACCACTGCACCCGGGCTACAGAGGCAAGGCCTCGGAAAGAGGTTTTGGATCTCCACTGGGGAGAGATGTGTAGAGATACAGAAGCCTCTCTCTGGAGGCCCAGAGTGCTGAGAACTGGAGCTGCATGGTGGACACCTGGGACTGGACATCTATGGTCAAACTGGAAAGCAGTTGCTATCTATACTTATAGCACTCCTACCCAGGTCCACCAGGTCCACTGCTCATACAGGACAGGGGTTGGGGCCAGGCAGATGCCCTGGGGATGGGGAAGAGGTCTGGCCCCGCTGAGCGGCTTCTCCAGCTCCTACCCAGAAGATGGGTCCCTGGAGCTGGGAAACTGGGGACTGCAGAGGGAGGGATGTGAGGAAGGAGTGGCAGCAGCACATATAGAAGGAACACAAGGACAACACACAGATGCCAACAAGCACACTGTGATCAGGGCCTGGCTATGCAAGGGAAGGAGCCCTGATTGCTCTCTCCCAGCCTCTGCAAAGCAGGTCCCACCAGCCATGCAGTAAGCTGGGGCAAGAGCAGGAGGGGGAAGCCCCAAAGACCTCATCTGGCCAGTTTTCCCCTTTGCTAGGACACCAATGTGTCTGCTTGGCAACCTGTGTTCCTGACACGGCCCCTGGTGTGGCTTGGTATTTGGCCCAGCCAGGCCTGCAAAGACAAAGACAAGGCCAATGCTGAAAGAGCCAGATCTGGCCCAGAAGGGAGATGGCCGAGGGTCTCCTGTTGTTCTGCCGCGGCTTGGGGGGATTATCCAGTCCTGGCTCTTTGGCAGGCACAGGCTATGCTCAGAGGAAACATCCTGGGTGACTCATCCAGATGCTGCTGGAGCAGGTTGCTGGGCCAGTTCTGCAGGAGCTGCCAGAAGGGGGTGCTGTGTCCCATTCATGAGGCAAAGGCTCCTGGGCCAGGAAGTCAAGACTTCAGCTTGGGGACCCCAATGTCCTTACAGTATCTCCAAAGTTCTGCCACCCCATAGGCCAGGGGGAAGAGGTCACACAGCCCCAAAGTTCAGCAAGCGCAGAAGCCCCCAAATGAGACCACGCATATGCATTTTACATCCCATGGACTTCCTTGTAGCACATGCACAGAAGAGGGGAAAGGGCCAGAAAAGGAGCCCAGTGCTGGTGCCCCAAACCTAGGGCAGGTGAGAGGAGACAATCTTAAAGGGACAATCCCTGAAAAGCTCTCTTCTACTTAAGAGGACAGGCACACCCCCACCCAAGGAAGGCCCCTTACTTTCAAAACCATTTTCCCTGAGAGGCCCCAAATGTTCTGAGCCCAACTGTCTAAAGGGGGCAGAGAAGTGGCCTGGGGCTCAGGTTTGCTCAGAGGAGTCTTCATCCCTTTAAGATGGTGAGAGGAAAACCACAGACCAGATTAGCAGATGAAGAGAGAGCAAGAGCCAGAAAATGGGGGTTAGTGTCGAAGGCAGGACACAGACACAGGACAGACAGACAGACAGACAGACAGACAGACACACATACACACACACACACACATAGTGGGCTCAACGCCTACCTTCTGGCAAACCTGAAAGACAGATTTCTAAAAAAAACAAAACAAAACAAAAAGACAAAATAAAAAAAATAAAAAAACCCCAACAAGACAATATGTGGATAAGCAGGTAGGGAGTGTGGGCTTCCCAGGTTCAAAGGTCACCCAGTTTTGGAAGAGCCGCTCAACGGGACTAGAGTCCTTTTCTTCAGATCTGTTCCCACCCTCTCTCAGCAGCTCTTTTTTTTTTTTTTTTTGCGGGACCAGGGTTTGAACTCACAACCTTGCACTTGCCAGGCAGGCACTTGTGCCACAGAGCTATCTCCCTGGCCCCTCTCAGCAGCTCTTGAAGCTGCATTTCACAGTGTGCATAGCCAGTGGCTTTGGAGTGACAAAAACAGGTAGGGAGCCCTGCTCTCTCAAAGCCCCTACTGCTTGAGTTGCGACTCCGAGAAGGAAGTGAGGTGGGAGATGACAGGGGCATCCCAAGAGGCCAGATGCACCTTCGGTAGCCCCTCCCCAGTCTGAAAAGCCAGGGGAAGAGATTCCTACCCACATCCACGTAGGATGACGCAGGAGCAGCAGCACTGCTGGGCAGGCCATGGTGGGCAAAAAGGAGGTCAAAGGGGGCAAGACAAGGGAAAAATTTTGCTTGTCAGCCTAGCCTGGATCATGCCTCATGACTGTGCAGCTGCGTCACCAAATGTAAGTTTCCATGGGAACCCAGGAGAGAAAGGGGGGCTTTTATTTTAGAATCTGAGTTCACACTCCCCGAGAGAGGAGGCGGCATCGCCCATCTGCTTGGGGCCAAAGAATAAGGGCTGCCTCTGAGGAGTTGGGAAGAGCCTAAAAGGATAGGTTTTGGGCACATAAGGTGTTGACAGTGACCCAATTCTTACGCTTCCTGAGGCCCCTTCTAATGCTAGGACCCAATCCCAGTTCTAATCACCCTACTTCACCTCCCATGTGAATAGAAAGGCCTAGCCCCAGCCTCTCTAACATGACAAGGTCCCCACTCACCTGCGGACAAACTTGGAGGTGAACTTGCTGAAAATGCTCCCAGAGGCACCCCGTCGGCCCTGGCTGTGGCCAGAGGGAGAGGCTGGGGTGACACCGTAGGGCAAATTTTGCTGGTCCCGGACTTGTCGGAGCTGCCCAGCGTGGAAGGTGCTTCGACTGGACACACCCCGGGGGAAATTAGTTCGGTCTGGGGCTCCACCACTGCTGCTGATGTTATGGGCAGAGGGGGAGGCAACAGGGACACGCTGGGGGGCTGTGCTGTGGGAAAAGAGGTGGGGGTGAGGGAATGTGTCAGATGTAGGGAAGTGATCATACCACTGAGCATCTGGAATGCCCTGTGGTGGGGATGGGGAAGGGAGATGCTAAAGAGGAGGCAGGCATCACAAAGGACACAGAAGGATGGGTCTGACCACTGAGGACAGCGGTGAGGAGACTTGTGAAAGTGGAGGAGATGGTTTAGGGAGAGAAGAGGGGAGGCAAGGAAGGACCTATGTGTGAGAACAGTACAGGCTGGAAAGAGCTGGCTCCTTGGACCTTCAAGGGGACAATGGGACCAACCCTCAATGACTGAGGATCACAACAAAAAGGCTTCCCTTTGGAGCTTCAGGACAGCTTCCTGCATACTTATTCTGAGAGGAATAATTGAAGGAAAAGAGGGGCATCAATGCTACTTTTTGTGCCCTCTATTTCCTAGCTGCAGGGAAGATAGTCATTTCTTACGGCTAAAATGACAAGAAGGGAACAAGCCCCCCAGGTGTGAAGAAGAACTTGCTGAGGAGGGGAAAGGCAGGCTGAAGGCAGCAGGTGCACCAGCTGCCCCAGTACACTTGCCTGGGCCGCGGCACCTCACAGTTACTCTCCGTGGGGGGCAGCCCAGAGGACTTGTTGGGGTGCATGGAGGCCGACATGGATTTCTGGTGCTGGCGGGGCCGGGCCGCAGACACTGCGGCAGAAGCAGAAGCCGTGGAGGCCCGGGACCCTGGCATGGTTAGGCTAGGAGACAAAAGCAGCGGAGAGGCCCGGGTTAGGGGTAAGTGAATGAGGAGCCTGAGTTAGTTAGGAAGCAAGGGCAGGGCCAGAGCATCAGCAGGCTACAGGTCAGAGCTGAGGATGGAGAGATGGCAAACAGGGCAGGATGAAGAAGCAGTAAGGAAAGTCAGAACCCGGGAAAAGGAAACTAAAATGAAGGAAAGCTGACAGGAGGCCACTGCCTCCAGCTGTACTGGTCTAGAAATTTTCAAAATAGGGATGTTCCTTCTATACAAAGAGCAGGGTGTTGCCATGGGGAAACTTTCATTAAGCTGACAGGAGGCAGAGCCAGGACGTGACACATCAGAGAAGTCTGTTGTTCGGATGAGGATGGGGAGCTTTGCTCTGAGCACAGCTGGAGTCTCCCAAATGTGCATTCCTGAAGATGGGTATTCCTGGCTTTGACTGAGCTGGGATCCCAACGATAAAGCCTTAGGAACCTAGAATAGACTGTTCCAGGCCTGGCCTCAGTCACAAAGCAGGATGCTGAGAAGAGCATCAGAGTCCCACCCTCAGCAAACAGCAGGAGCAGTTAGAGAGGAAGGGAGGATGGAGGGATGGCATGGAGCAGGGGAAGGTGGACAGCCAGACTGAACAGAGTCAGGACGAGACTCTAGGGAGCCAGGTAGTGCTGGGAGGGGGTGGAACCTGTGATGCTGACAGATACAACTGCCCCCACTGGGAGGAGAAGTACTTGAGTGTGGCAGGTGACCCAGCTACTCACCTGTCTTTACCATTCTGGATGGAAGGCTGGCCAAGACTGGCCCTTTCCAAAAGTGGGGAGTTCCTGCTTCGGTTTGTGCTGGTGGAGAGGACGCTGTTCTGTGAGGAAGT
Organism: Myocastor coypus; assembly: GCA_004027025.1. NCBI lineage: Eukaryota > Metazoa > Chordata > Mammalia > Rodentia > Myocastoridae > Myocastor > Myocastor coypus. Next base: position 7,154 of record PVJA010037228.1, read on the forward strand.
ACAAGTAAAAAGTGTCTCACAGGAAGCTGAGGGTCCTGTAGTCAGCCTCTACTTCCCCAAGGCCAATGAACAGCTTCCCTCCCTCTTCCCTTCATGCACAGAGAGGCAGATTCAAAGGATTCTGGCTGGTCATGGTGGCATATGCCTATAACCTCAGGACTCAGGAGGATCTCTGGGAATTCAAGGTCAGCCTGAGCCACAAAATGAGTTCAACTAGTAAAAGCTGGTCTCAGAAAGACCACACCTCTACCCCTACAGATCCTGTTCTTCATCCAGGAGGATAGGCTTTCTATAGTAAGCAAAAGTGGCAACCAGAGACCTAGTGTCAGGGTTAAGAAAGGAGAGGTCCCACATAGGAAGGGCAGAGGACAGCAAAGAGCCCTGGGGCTGGGTGAGGGCCATGGCTCACCGTGGAGGGGGTGGGAGTGGTCTTCTTCCTCTCCAGGCCAGGCAGGGGGCTGGCAGGCACTTTGGCAGTGCTGCTGGCCTTCCGCCCTACCTCTCGGTCTTCCTCAGGCCGCTTATTTTCTGTGTTGTTACTCTGAGTCTTCTTAGAGTAGGAATTAGAGGTGGGAATGGCTGGGCCAGCTGTTTGGGCCAAAGGCAAGGTGGGTAAAGCTGGGTGCCCAGAGGAGCCATTCCTTGCTCTCTTATCACAAGCCCCCCCCACCCCCATTGCACAGAGGTGCAGAAATCAGTGACTTGCTCATAGCAATGCTACTAATAAGTAGTCGAACCAGGAGTAAAACTCAGCAGTCACTTAAGGACCCTAGAATCTGTACAGCTCTGGACAGAGGTAATTCCCCAAAACCACATACCCTGGTCACTGAAGCGTCGCTGCTTGGGGTTGGCTGATACACTGCGCTGTACTTTGTGGGATGGTGATGGGGCACTACTATTGGTTAGGTCAGCTGAAGGCCTGGGCTTCAAGGTGATGGTATCACCTTCCAACTGCAGTAACAGAAAATAATGGCATCAAAGGGCGGCAAGAGTCAGGCAGAGACTTCTCCAGATGGACACACATATATGCTCTTATATATTACCCTTCTCTAATACATATACATTCCAGGCTCACATTACCCGAAAAGACTGATACACATCTAGGCATATTTCTCTTCACCCTGAAGACTTACATGCCTTGTCACCCACAGAATCAAACACAGCCACCAGACACGCTCCACAATCTGTCTTCAGACAAGCATACACATACTCAGAAACACAAACACACATATTCAGACTCGAGACATACAACCTGCAACAGAGCAGTCACGAACTACTGGACAGCTCTTAAGCAGGCTAGTGCGAGAACTTAGAAGAAGCCCACTACTACCAGGGTAGTGCACATGGACATTCACAGGTGCCAAACCAAACCTAAAAAGGCAGATTATCAAGCCTCCAGAATCAGTCAGGGTAGACATATTTGCACATGGAAACACAGACCAGACACAAACACCAGGAAAAGGCAATGCACACCAACCAAAGCTTCACCTAAGACAGACACATTCACAAACCCGAAGATGTGCATTTCAAGATACAGACACAAATACACCTAGATCAACACAGACTGGCCAAACAGATGGCTCAGACCCATTCTAGTCAGCACAGGGAAGGCCAGAACAATTCACTCATATGGAGCCTGGCCTCAAGCTTAGGGCCCCCATCTTTCTTTTTTTTTTTTTTTTTTTGGGCCCCCATCTTTCTACCTTGCTCACTGAGAGAACTCAGACTACTCTCTGGCTGGGAGAGGCCATGGTGTAGAAATGGGCCCTGCTCTCCACAGGTATGAGGGTGAGGTTCTCCCCATAGCCAGGAAGGGCTACTAGAAGAATGGGGCAGGGAATACACACCTCAGGGCTCTTGTAACCCAGGAGCAGATAGGTGGCCATCACCTCGTTGTACCTCTGACCCACCAGTGAGTCCTGGATCTCTTCCCGTGTGTAGCCCATGGACACCATCAACTCTGCACAGAGGACACAGTTAAGGCTGATTTTAACCCTAAGGCAGGTTAGCCTTTGGCCCAGAATAGCCTTACCTGTCCGCCGAGGGTCCTTGTAGTCAGGAAGTGGCTCCACATAAGGCTTCAGTTCATCATCTTCATGTCCCACATTCATCCATCGGTCTTTCATAATTTGCTGAGGTGCAAAGAGAAGGGAAAGAGATACAGGCAGAGGAAATTTCTCCTGAGGTTTCCCTGGGAACCCTGGGACTTCTAGCCAGCTGGGATTCAAGATGCTCACCTCTAAAGTGCCTCTCTTGCTAGGATTCAGAATGAGAAATTTCTTAAGCAGGTTTTCACAGTCCGTAGACATGTAGAATGGAATACGGTACTTTCCTCTCAGTACCCGCTCACGAAGCTCCTGTAGTGAGAAAATTCAAATCATCCCAAAGCCAAGAGAAGATACCTACTATCCAGTGCCCCAAGAGCTCAAGATTTGCTAAACAGATGTAAATGAAATATGGTAAAAAGCGGACAGACTGAGCCAAGATGTTCAGCAGTGAGGCAATGAAATTATATACCTTCGTTAGACCAAACTGAGGCTTGCAAACATGACTACCTTGAGAGGTGAGTGCAAAACCATTTATTCTATTTCTTAAGACAGAAATTGAAGCTACTGATTCCCATGGGTGGAAGACCTTTTAACTGCTGCTACCTTAGCAGCCCTGCTCTGAAGCTCTGGCTTGGGAAAAATATAAGCAGGTGGTAAAGGTAATGGGTCAGGGATAAAAGCAAAGGACGAGAGGAAATGGAAGTAATAAAAATGATCTAAGCCTGCATTTCACTCCACCTTGAGGTTCTGTCCATCAAAAGGCAGAGATCCGCTGACCAGGGTATAAAGGATGACTCCTAAGCTCCACACATCCACCTCAGGTCCATCATATTTTTTGCCCTGGAAGAGTTCTGGGGCAGCATAAGGCGGACTGCCACAGAAAGTATCCAGCTTGTTCCCAAAGGTAAATTCATTGCTGAACCCAAAGTCTGCAATCTTGATGTTCATATCAGCATCCAAGAGCAGGTTTTCTGCCTGGAGAGTTAAGATAAAAAAATCATTAAGATAGATGGGCAGAGGGGCCCGGCGGGATGGCTCAGTGGTTTAAAGCGCCTGCTTGGGTAAAGCTTGGGCAGCTTCAGGAACAGTGGTTTGATCCCCGGCACCACATGCTGTGACAGCCCTGCCCTCGGGACAGGCTGAGCCAGCCATAAAAATGAGTGGATAAACAAAGGTTCTGAAACAAGAAAAAAATAAATAAAATAAAATAAAAAATTAAAAAAAAAGATGGGCAGAAAGACTAGGCAGAAGAAACACTGACAACGTTAGTCTGGACTACACAGTGAGTTCAAGGCAACATGAACTACATAGCAAAACCATCTCTAATAATAATAATAATAATTAATAACAACAACAATAACCCAAATCCAAAGACACATGAAAATATCATGTGATCCACACTGAGGTACTGGGCAGGTAGGAGCAAGGTGAATGGGGAAACCAATGGATAGTCATCTCAGCCTCACAACTTTCTCTACCAAGTCCAGGGCAGGACTTCAGTCAACATGAACAGGATGGGTAGGAGGAGAAAGACCTGCAGGTCAACCTCCCAGGCAGCCAAGGATCTGGGATCAGTAGGCTGAGAGATCCTGATAGCTGAGCCAAGCTTCTGAGTCAGGATCCAGTCTCCTGGTTGTGTCTGGGACTCAGTGGATAGGAGTTGCACAGGAAGTCCCTAACTGGAGTAGCTTGGTGATAGTCATGTGGATATGCCTGTAAAGCACTGCACTACAGATGCAGAATATCCATATTCTTTCCTCAGTTAGCTATCAGACCACCTGAAAGGCCAAGAAAGCCTGCAGGACTTCTGCCCCTTTAGAGAGCAGAGGCCCCTTGTTAGTTGCCCTAAGGGGAGGCTGAGTCCAGGTGCAGTCTTCTATCAAAAGCATTCACTCCTAAGGACTTCCTGATTATTATGAGAGAAATAAAAGGTACTAGGGCTGTCAAGATAGCTCAGTGGACTAAGCACCTGTTTAGCCAAGCACAGGGACTAGGGTTTGATTCCTGGCACCATATCCTATGCCAGCTCTGCCACCAGGCACATGAGCCAGCCATGAGCCCGAGACTGGGTATGGTAGCACATGCCTAAAATTCCAGTGCTGGGGAGGGTGAAAACAGGAGGATCACTATGAGTATAGGAGGATCACTATGAGTACAAGCTACGTAGTGAAACTGTACCAAATACAAAAAAGAAAAGAAAAAGAATTGAATACACAAGATCTGAGGGCTATTGACAGCTAAATTATATAGGACAGAGGAGAGCACTCAAGGATATAGGAGTTAAGAACACACCTCACCTTTAAGTCTCTATGAACAATAAACTTCTGGTGACAGTACTGGACAGCAGATACTATCTGAAAGGAAGGAAGAAGGGTCAGCCCTGTGGTGCCAAAGGGTTGGCCACGGGATCTTGTGGAACTATAATCTCATAAACTGAATCTAAGGTCCAACATACCTACAAAAGGACACTTACAGATGGGCAGCTTTCTTTTCATACTGAACCCTAAAAGGCAGAGAGGTTGGCCTGAACTCTGGGGAGGGAGGCATACCTACCTGTCGGAATTTGGCTCGAGCCTCTTTTTCTTTCATCCTGCCATGAGCCACTAAGTAATCAAATACCTCTCCTGCAAGAGATGGGTAAGAGCACAGTGAGAGCTGGTAAGGGTTGGAGAAAGCAAGGGTACAACAGGAAGAGGCGTTTCACACCTACCACCACTGGCATATTCCATGACAAGATAGAGAGTCTTCTCAGTCTCAATCACCTCAAATAACTTAACTACAAGGGAGAAAGCCAAGACAGGAATCAGATGGGAAATAGGGGTCATACACCCAGCCCAGTGTGTTCAGGACATCCTAGTGACAAATACTACTTTCATGTTTCTCTGCCCTGGGTTCCTCTCCTACCAAGCAGCTACCAAGGGCAGCCCAGAGTGCTAAGGGGAGAACTGGACTTTTGGGCTAAGCCTCCCCAGAGGCACCCCTGACACACTCAAGGACTGTAGATTCCAGAAGGCAATGAGCTAGGGAGGGAACTATATACTGCCATTTGAGAACCCTGCTGTGAGGAAGGAACAAAGGAGTGCCAACTACATCTCACCTATGTTGGGATGGTTCAGAACCTTCATTATCCTTACTTCACGGAATAACTGGAAAAGAAAACACCAATGGTTATGCTTGCTGAACTTGCTCCTCTTATGTCCCTCCAAACAGAGCTTTTACTAGAACTTTTTTGTATCCAGGATTGAACTTGGAACCTTGCACTTACCAGGCAGGTGCTTAAGCTACTGAGCTATTTCCCCAGCCTTTGCTAGACCTATCTATCTATCTATCTATCTATCTATCTATCTATCTATCTATCTATCTATCTATCTACGTCTTTTTGAGGCAGGGTCTCACTATGCAGTTCAGGCTGGCCTTGGGCTCACTTTTGTAGCCCAGGCTTGTCTCGAACTCGCATTGATCCTCCTGCCTCAGCCTCCCAAGTGCTGGGATTACAGGCGTGTGCCACCACACCTGGCTTCCTAGACCTTTTATTTAAAGAGAGAAACCAAACCCCAATCCAGGTGGAGCTAAGAAACAGGGCAGTTGCTCAGTTCAGTTCATTAAGGTTCTCCCATAGCTTTGAGGCATGGGAGAGACAGGACAAAAAGGGAGCTGGAGGACAGCTGGGTTCTGCTGACATCCAACCCATGCTGCTTCAGCATCAGAAGAGCCAGCTGATGCCTCTTCCCCAGCCACCCAAAGCCAGCCTGAGAAGAACAGGGTTTTGGATGGGAGCCTCTACTGGAGGAAGCATGAAGCTGTGGATATGAATATTCATCATCTAAGTTCAGTGACCAAACACACACGAGCTTGATCTGATAAGGGGCAGGAAGAGGGTCTAAGGGAATACCTATCACTCTGGGGTATAGGCCTTTCTCTTCTGGGCCTCTAGGATGGTGACTGAAGAAGCCACTCCTATAAATAGCTGATGCCAATTTTAATCAAATCCACCTCCACACACTCATGCTCTCTTTGTGAAATAAAATCAGGGCTCCAAATCATATATTTCCATAAAGAAAGATGACAGAAATGAACTCCTTCCCCCTGCGGGGGCCAGAGAGCTGGAGGTGGGGTTTTATAACTTCCAGGCCTCACTATTTGTGCAAAGAACAGAACTGGCTGGATCTGTTTGTTGTTTTATTTATTTACTTTTTTTTTTTTTTTTTTTTGGAGGGGGGTGAGCCCTAATTCAGGATATAATTTATAGAATAAAGTGAAAAAAAATTTTTGGTATGGGAATGGAACTCAGGACCTTGTGCTTGCCAGGTAGGTGCTGTGCTGCTAAGCTATATCCTTGGTCTTTTTGGTTTCTTGAGACAAGGTCTCACTTTGTAGGTTAGGCTGGCCTTGCACTCACTATCTATGTGTGTGTGTGTATAATGTACGTGATACACACACATATATACAAATACATAGAGAGCCAGCTGGGAATAGAAACCAGGGCCTCACACATGCTAGACAAGCACTCTACCACTGAGCCACATTCCCAGCCCACCAACAGTTATTTTGGATGAATAAGTAAAAAATGCTGACTATTACTGCAGGGCCAGTAATAGTGAGCAGTACTGAAGTCAGACCCAGTCTCTCTCCTGGGAGATAGTAGTTTTCTGAGCTTACCTAGCACCTGAAAGGGACTAGTTTCTTTAATATCTGTCCTTCAGGGATCACTATTAGGACCAACATTAAACAGTAACTTGGCCATAATTAGACTGGACTTTGCAATAAAATGTACTAAAAGGATTTTAAAATGGCTGTATGGGGCAAAGAAAAGGGCTGTATGGGGCCAGTGAGATAGCTCAGTGGACTAAGCAGCTGCTTAGGCAAGCACAGGGACTGGGGTTGGATCCCCAGCACCACATGCTGTGCCACCCTGCCCCTAGGCACACTGAGCTGGCCACAAGCCCGGGCATGGTGGTGTACACCTGTAACCCCAGTGCTGTGGAAGCTGAAAACAGATCACACTAGCCTGATCTGCATAGTGAGACTTTGTACTATATAGCTCTATGTCAAAAACAAAACAAAACACAAACAGCTGTTATGTCTCTGGTGGCACCTTCTGGCTACAAGGAGGACGAAGAGAAAGGCAGGGTATGAGATGGTTTTGCTGAGACTGATGACTGTAGGCTAGAATGCTCCAAAGAACAAAAGTCGGGGCCCGGCGGGATGGCTCAGTGGTCTAAAGCGCCTGCTTGGGAAAGCTTGGGCAGCTTCAGGGACTGCGGTTCGATCCCCGGCACCACATGCTGCGCCAACCCTGCTCTCGGGGCAGGCTGAGCCAGCCATAAAAATGAGCGAATAAACAAACAAAGGTTCTAAAAACAAGAAAAAAAAAAAAAAATTCTCAAAGAACAAAAGTCCACACACATTTGCCTTTAATTCTGTGAGGCTGAAGTCCTCCTTTCCTTCCTCCTAGAAAGCTGCAAGTCGGGAAGCCCTATTGATAACAGCAACAGTATTTCAAACCAAGGAGTCCCCACTCCTATATGCCATTTTGTTGTTATGGTACTGGGGACTGAACCTGGGCCATGCTAAGCCAAGCATTCTGAGTTATAACCCCAGCTTTAAAAAAAATTTCGGGGGCCCCGGCAGATGGCTCAGTGGTCTGGGGCGTCTGCTTGGGAGGGCTTGGGCAGCTGCAGGGACTGTGGTTCAATCCCTGGCACCGCATGCTGCACCGGCCCTGCCCTCAGGGTGGGCTGAGCTGGTAATAAAATAGATGAACAAACAAGCAAAAGTTCTGAAACAAGAAAAAAAATTAAAATTAAAAAATTAAACAATAACAACAAAAAAAGCCGGGCGTGGTGGCTCACACCTGTAATCCCAGCACTCGGGGAGGCTGAGGCAGGAGGATTGGTGCGAGTTTGAGACCAGCTTGGGCTACAAAAGTGAGCTCAAGGCTAGCCTGAACTGCATAGCGAGACCCTGTCTCAAAAAGACAAAAAAAAAAAAAAAAAAAAAAAAAAAATTAAAAAAAATTTTTTTTGGTACAAAGTCTTGCCCAGGCTGGCCCAGAATTTAAAATCCTTTGTCTCAGCCTCCTCAGTAGTGGGGATTATAGGTATATACTACTGACCCTAGGCCCCAAAGAATAAACTGGGGGGGGGACACTTTGGCTCTAGCTGTCAATTTGTCTGAAGAACTCACTGTATTCTAATTCTAGAGGCACCCTTCTTTTTTTTTTTTTAGAATTTTTAAATTTTATTTATTTATTTTTTTCTTGTTTCAGAAACTTTGTTTGTTTATTCACTCATTTTTATGGCTGGCTCAGCCCACCCTGAGGACAGGGCTGGCGCAGCATGTGGTGCCAGGGATCAAACTGTGGTCCCTGAAGCTGCCCAAGCTTTCCCAAGCAGGCGCTTTAGACCACTGAGCTATCCCGCCAGGCCCCTAGAGGCACCCTTCTGTGTAACAATCCTCAGCCCTGCTCCAGTCCTAAGCCTTCTGATGATATATCTAACATGGAGCCCTGTTCTGGCCCTCAAACACCACAAAGTGCTTATAGAGAAAAAAAAATAGTCTTTATCTGAAAATATATGAGTTAGCTACAGTAGGAGTCTGCTGTACCTGAGTAGGACAGCTTTTTTGGAGCCATACTGGAGTTTCCTCTCTCATATAATTGCTAGAGCCTAACATGGATTGAGAGGCAGAGAGTTTCTAGTTTCATAACTAGTCACTGGCAGGCTGCCCTCCTGCTACAAATGAGAGACTCCTTTTTCTTTACTCCTACCAAATTTTAATTCCTTGGGCACAGAGTTTGTGCTCTTATTTTGGGGTTTCTTTATCCACTAAGAAAGGCTTCAAGAGGAAAACCAAAGTTTAATTTTGTCTAGTAAACTATGTACAAATGGCTATGACATCCAGATAGCCTAGAACTGAGAAGGAAATGTGGGAGGGTCTATCCTTAATGTGCACACTGGAGCTCAGCTTCTAATATTGACATTCTTTTTTTTTTTTTTTTTTTTTTGGTGGGACTGAGGTTCAAACTCACGACCTTGCACTTGCCAGGCAGGCACTTGTGCCACGGAGCTATCTCCCCAGCCCCTTGACATTCTTTTATATTTGCTTGTACAGAACCAGTGACAGGTTCCTTGTCTCATCTCTATACTTCCCTTGGATCATTCCAGGTCCTGGATTAGTTACATGGGTTTCTAGTAATGTTATAAACTTGTGTTTTTGTACACAGCTGGCCAAAGGCCAGAAGATAACAAGAAGTAGGCCAGATAGACCAAGTAGATGGGAAGGAGCAGTGACTTCGAAGGAGCCACTATCTGTGATGAAAGACCCGCCAGGGAATCCACAGGGATACAGCCAAAGCCTTGGGGGATGGTAGGCACAGTGGAATGGCCAAGTGGGCTCAGCAGCTCACTGAGCCCTGATAGAAACTGGGAACAGGACAGGAGGTGCTGGTGCTTACTTTCTGAAGGCTGGAAGAGTTCAGTTGAGTCTTGTCAATGATCTTCACAGCTACCTAAACATAAGACAGAAACAGCCCAAGATCATTGTGATCAGGCTAAACCCAGGGCTTCCCTATTTCTTCCTTTCTTTACCCCTCAGCCCCTCAGACCCAGCCCCATTATTGGATATTGTGTCTAGGGAGTATGAAGCTACACCCAGCCTTATTTGCTTGTTGTTTTTATACTTATTTATTTTTGAGATAAGATTTCACTATGCAGTTTAGGGTGGCCTTGAACTCACTATGTAGTCAAAGCTGGCCTCAAGTTTGCAGTTAACTCTCCTGCCTCAGCTTTTCCAGTGCTGAGATTATAGGAGTGCATCATCATGCCAGGCCTAGCTAAAAAAACAAAACAAAACAAAAAAAAACCCCACAACTTTGGACATGGTCTGAATTGCTCATGCTGGGCTTGAACTTGCAATCCTCCTGTCTCAGCCTTCTGAGTAGTTGGGGTTGTAGGTATATATCACTATACCCAGTTTATTTCACTGATTTTAGCACCCTGTCCAAACTAATTTTGGTCTGAGAAACAGGGGACTAACTATAGTTGTAGTTTTACTACTACCTGCTAGAATGCCAACATGACAGGAGCTCCTGCCAAGCCCCCACGCCCAGTGCTCACCTCTTTCCCCGTCAGGATGTGCCTGGCCAACTTCACCTTGGCGAAGTTACCCTTACCAATGGTCTTGAGGAGCCGGTAGTTGCCAATATGGGGCTGCTCATCGATAGAAGTGGCTGAGTTGCGGCCCCGCAGCATGTTGGACTTGCTGCAGGGCTTGGACTCTGTGTGCCCCAGGGTAGTCTGCAGGTGGAAACAGACATGCCTTTACATGCTGTCCTTCAGTTCCCTAAGTTGCTGTACTTAACTTTGCAAAAAGTACAGGATAGGGTACAGAGGGAGACTCCAAGGGGCTAGGAAACATGCAAAGAAGGGGACAGGAGGCAAAAAAGAGGAGGTGGTCAGGACAGCCAGTCTTCACTACATAAGAGGACAGTGTGAGATGTACTGTCAAGATCATTGGGGCATCAGAGTTTAGGACCCTAGCTGTTCCATTATGGTACTACCAATCTGCCATTAGTGAAACCAGCAGCTCCTCTGCCTTGGATGGGAGACCCAGTCTTCTCATGTCTTTCTATTTGTACTGCAAGAACAGTATATACTGGAGACCCACGAGCAGCACGGCCAGAATTCCTTTGAAGCTGCTATTACTACTACCCAATGTTTTATTTATATTAACCTTTATGATTTGACACTTTACAATTTGTTTTATTTTATCTTATTGGGCTGATTGAGATAGGGTCTTGCTATAGTTCAGGCTGGCTTTGAACTGTATGTAGCACAGGATGCCCTCAAATTTATGGCAATCCTTCTGCCTCAGCCTCCTAAGGGGTGGAATTACAGGCATGTGCTACCAGGCACATGTTTCCTGCACCTAAAAAGATTGGATTATGGCTGACATTTAATTGTTCTTGTATAATAAGTGAACAAATTAGGGCTAAAATATGAGGAAGGTAGTAATCTGCTTTGCTCTGCCTACCTTAGATACCCTAGACCCTACAGCTGACACAATGGCACAAGGAAGTTACAAATGGTTCTGAACAGGTATACAAAAAATATAAAAAGCATGTGGTTCGGGAGAAAATATGGACACACTTGTACATTCCTCAAAGTGCTAAACACAGGCCATATGATCCAACAATTTCATTTCTAAAAATATACCCAAGAGGAATGAATACATATCCAAAGACCTGTGTACCAATGTTCATGGTAGCATAATCCCTAACAGTTAAAAAGCAGAAACAACTCAAATTAACAATGATGGCCGGGCATGGTGGCTCACGCCTGTAATCCCAGCACTCGGGAGGCTGAGGCAGGAGGATTGGTGCGAGTTCGAGACCAGCCTGGGCTACAAAAGTGAGCGCAGGACCAACCTCAACTGCATAGTGAGACCCTGTCTCAAAAAAGACAAAAAAAAAAAAAAAAAAAAAAATGATGAAGACTCTGAATAATTACCACAAAGACAACAATATGCAATGTATTAATTATTGTAACTGTCATACTAACCTGTTGTGAAACTGTCTCATCGCTATTTCTTTCTCATTAAAATTAATAAAAAAGATGAAGAAATAAACATATGCAACACATTTCATACAGTGGAATATTAACTAGCAACAAAAAGAAATGAAGGATTGATACATAGTACAAAATGGAGGCATCATGACAATATTAAGTGAACAAAGGACTCCATGTTGTATGATTCCATGTACACAAAATGTCCAGAATAGTACAGACAGAATGTAGATTACTACTCAGGATAGATGGAGGTGGGGAAGAGTGACCTGAAGGTGACAATTAAGGGGTGTGAAGTCTCTTTTTGGGGTGATGAAAAATGTTCTAACATTGACTGTGGTGATAAAGACACATACCTGTGTAAATTTAACGAAAGCCACCCAATTATAGTTAATTATATGGCACACAAGTTATTTCTCAATATACAAAGAAACCTAATCTAACTCCTGTTTTGTATCCCAATCCACCTCTCTCAGTATATCCTGCACCATCACTTTAGCACCCTCAGAAAAGCTGGCACCAAAGGCTTATTCCCAGGACCATCAAAACCTAGTTTGGAAATTTCATGAAGACAGTTTGGAGGGTAGAGAGGGAATAGACATGTGAGAGTCAAGTTTCTTCCTTTTGTGGCTTCTTCTAGCTTCATATGAAGCCCTCAAAAACTGAGAACTGGGGGGCCCGGCAGGATGGCTCAGTGGTCTAAAGCGCCTGCTTAGGAAAGCTTGGGCGGCTGCAGGGACCGCGGTTCAATCCCTGGCACCACATGCTGCGCCAGCCCTGCCCTCAGGGTAGGCTGAGCCGGCCATGTAAATAAATAACAAACTAAAGTTCTGAAACAAAATAAAATTTTAAAAAAATTAAAAAAAAAAAAAAACTGAGAACTGGGCAAGGTGGCATATGCCCGTAATCCCAGCACTTGGAAGGCTGAGGTAAGGGGACTGTTAGATTTTAAGACCAACCTGGATGCCAGCTAGATAGTGCAAGGCCAGCTTGAACTGCATAGTGAGACCATGTCTTTTTTTTTTAAAGATTTTTAAATTTATTTCTCTTAAACCTCATTTATTTGTTTGTTATGGCTGGCTCAGCCTGCCCTGGGGTGGGGGTGCACAGCATGTGGTGCCAGGGATCGAGGAGTGGTCACAGTGCTGGCCTTAAGTTTCCTCCACAGGCGCTTTAGACCACTGAGCCATCTCGCTGGCCTGAGACCATGTCTTAAGAAACAAAACAAAGCCGAGTATAGTGGAGCATGCCTGTCATCCCAGCACTTGGGAGGCTGAGGCAGGAGGATCAGTGTGAGTTTGAGACCAGCCTGGGCTACAAAAGTGAGCTCAAGGCCAGCCTGAACTGCATAGCGAGACCTTGTCTCAAAAAGACAAAACAAAACAACAACAACAAAAAAACATGGCTTGCTAAGATCCAAGGAACTGTTTATGGTCTCATCAAGAAGTCTGCTAAAGCCGGGCGTGGTGGCGCACGCCTGTAACCCCAGCACTTGGGAGGCTGAGGCAGGAGGATCGGTGAGAGTTCGAGACCAGCCTGGGCTACAAAACTGAGCTCAAGGCCAGCCTGAACTGTCCAGTAAGACCCTGTCTCAAAAAGACAAAAAAAAAAAAAAAAAAAAAAAAAGTCTGCTAAATTCACTGGCCAATTCCCAGTACCAAAAAGAAAAAAAAAACTTGTTGGTTCAACAGATGTTCCTTTCTCAGGGAGAAAAAAACAAATACCCTGATTCTGATTTCTTCCTTCTCCAAGGTGT
>PVJA010037229.1:0-20542 GCA_004027025.1 Myocastor coypus
GAAAACTAGAGAAGACGACAAAAGAAGAAAGAATTAGGGAGTGAACATGGGATTATCTCAACTTGTTCTCTGGATTTTAGGATTGGAATTAGTTTCCGAATGGCTGGAGCTCTCCCTAGTTATTTAGAAAATAGAAAAAAAAAAAAAACTGAAAAGAAAATGATAAGAAAAAAGAAAAATAAAGAAAAGTAAATAAAAAATAAATTATTATTTTTTTTTTTTTAAAAAAAGGGTAGCCCCACCTGTCTGCTTCTATTTTGTATGTCTTTGTCCTCAAGCCCAGCGCTGGGTTACCTAACATATTATCTGTTGGTTTATATTATTTGTGTTCCTTTAGAATTTTCCATCTCGCTAGTCCTGCCTGTACATTGTATGCTCCCTAGTCATGGTGTATTCTGTGGCCAACATGTCCCCAGTGGTCTGGTCCTGCTGATATGATAGGCGGGGGGAACAAGTCACCTGTATTCTTCCAAGGCTTGCTTCCAGGTCTTTGGGTGTATTTGGAGGAACCAGTCACCTGGATTCCTCCATCTGGGCTGTTATCTGCCCTAGATTGTTCTAAGGCCAGTTTCCATATCCCTGCCCTTTTTATTTTTAATTGAAAGATATTATTCTCATAAGTTGTACAGACTGGCCTCAAACTTATGATCCCTCTGCCTAAGCCCCCTGAGTATCTGAGATTTTAGGTTTGTGCCACCCAAACCACAAATGATTCCACTTTAACTATGTTCTTCCTCCATTCCTACTTGACAATAATAAACTTCTGGTAGGTATTTGGTGTTACATGACTATGCCCTTAATTATGACCTGCAGTTGATTTAATCTCATGACCAAACTGGGCTGATGAGAAGCTTATATCTTGAAGGCTTGAAAGTTAAGCCTCATAGTTACATCATGTCTCTACATTTGCATAATATTAGTATTTAAACTCAGGAGGTAGAGGCCACATGTGTTTGTAACTATGTGAACTTTGAAGCAGAGAAATTTGTTATGCAGAGAGGAGAGGACTCTCATTCAAACTGCTACATTCCTACACTAGGATTCAAGAGTCATCCGTGTCTTCTTAGAAGAAATGATGCCATCGGTGTTTATTAAGGAAATAGGCATTTTTTGTTTGTTGTATGAATCATAATAATTAGAACATTACTTAGCCACAAAAACAAAATCATAGCTATCCCTTCTCAATATCCGAATTGCTTATGATAACTCAAAGTATCTGTTCTTTTAGATCTCTAGCTTAGGTTCTCCCAGACTTTGTTCACTCAGCTCTCTCAAAGATCTCATTTACTTTACAAGAAAAAAAAAAAAAGCTGTAGACTGACTTGCTCTTTCTGTCTTACAGTTTTCCTTAGAATCAAAAAGAGATACAGGCATTATTAATTTTGTTTCATATCTCTCTGTAAAATTTTCTAAATTGTACATTTTGTTCATTGGTTCTTATCTTCCTGTGATTCATTAATGTTTGCAACTTGAAAGTAGTTTATGCTCAATCATGAAGAAAAGGCAGCACTGAGTCATTTTCTAGTATTATGTATGATGATTTTCTAGTAATTTTCTTTTTTAAAATGTATTTGGTACAGGGTCTGACTACACATTTCAGACTCATGTTCCTCCTATTTTCAGCCTCCCCAGTCCTTGGATTACAGGAGTGTGCCACCATGCCATCTCGGTGGCTGAATCAGCTCACCCAGGGAGGGGCTGGTGCAGCATGTGGTACCAGGGTTCAAACCACAGCTTCCAGTAATTCTCATTCCCAAAAGAGCAAGCGTTCTGAGCCACTTTACTTCTGCTTTTGTGGGTATTATAGAGAGCAATACAGGGAGTTAACACATTCTGCTCAGATTTGTCATGCCAAGCTTTGCCGTAGAGATCTGGAGATCAATCTTTCAGCCAGCCATGGAAGTGTCTCTGGGAAATCCATTAGTTGATTTTCTGATTAACATGTCTATATCTGGTTGAATTACTCCCCCAGATAAGAACCTGAAGGTGCTTATTACCCTGCCAACCATTTTGCTAAGGCCAATGGGAATTTATTTTTCTAGGAACACAGAGTTGTCCAGAAAAATTTGACTGTATCCTGAGCCACTTGGCATCTCCACATGTTTTGAAACTTTATTTTATTTTATTTTTTTTTTTTTTTGTCTTTTTGAGACAGGTCTCACTATGCAGTTGAGGCTGGCCTTGAGCTCACTTTTGTAGCCCAGGCTGGTCTCGAACTCGCACTGATCCTCCTGCCTCCGCCTCCCGAGTGCTGGGATTACAGGTGTGCGCCACCACGCCCGGCTCTGAAACTTTAAATTTTGTATTTTATTAAAGCAGTTGAAGAAGTAGTAAATGTCATAAATAATAAAACCTTAGTAAAACTGCTATATATTGGCCCTTAATATGTGTTAAGTGAATTCTAATCACATATAGCACAACTTAAACAAAGGTGTTAGTATGATCCTCACATTGCTACTGAACTAACTGTCTTTCAGTGAGGTGAAGTTGCATTATCATGTGTGAACCAAGGTAGACAGATTCTGGTGTTCAGATCTTGAGAACATATTTTGAAACATTCCCTTTTTCTTGAGACAGGTTTCTACTCCTGTGATCTAGAAAAGGGATGTGGAGAACCCCTGGGCTGATTGAAGAGCCAAGAGGAGGTGAGATACAAAGAAACAGCAAATGGACAGAGGACATCAGCAACCACCAGGATCGTGCACCTTCAGCTTGAGGTCAGTTAAGATCATGGTTAGCAACTTCGTCTGAAAACCCTGTGATGAATGCAAGTTCAGGTGTGGGAGTTTAAGAAAGTTTGCAGAGCTGGTCCTGTGTTCAAGGAAGGGGCTAGGGCATCATGCCATCTAAAGAACACATGGGACCTGACCATCAGGGCATCTTCTGTAGAGGAAGTAAGTGATCCAGAGTAGGGGCCAACAGTACCATTCTGCCTATGTCAGGACATCTCTCTACCAGGGACAGAGCTCTCTCATCTTCTTTCCATGGGAGGAGGAATTCCTTCTGCATTCATAGCCAAGCTACACAGAGGAGGGATGGTAGGATGAACAGAACCCTTGAACTGAAAATTAGGTTCGACTCCAAATCTCAGAATTATTCTACCATAATCCCTAGCATCAGTGCATTCAAAATGATGTGGCATTTGCCAAAAGATTTGTTTTCTATAAAACTCTGTACATCTGGAGGCTTTGAAAAAATTCTTCGATAGTAAAGAGTATCTGCTTTAGGCTTCTTTCTGTCACCCAGATTTCCTCTTTGTCCCTATCAGTGATGGATAAATGTGTCCAGGCAACTCCATGATTCTTAGCCTACTTCACTCCCAGAGATGAATGTTCCACGTTTTGCTCTCAGGTTGCTCTTGGTTTCTTCTCTCCCTTCTCACCTCAGCCTCCACCTCATCCCTACCAGGTGGTTTCCCTCAACCTAGACTCCCTAGAGCTCCTCCTGAGATTCTTACAGGTATTCAGAGACCTAAATCTATGCCTTTTGTCACTCATTTTGATATTTGAATATTTGTAGTAGTGCTTAGTTCTATACATGTTTTTCTCTGAGTTTTACACCCCTGACAAAATCCTGTAGAACTCTAGCATTTATTTCCCATAGTACCACAGCTTGAATCTAATGTGACCCAAAACCTTGTGTTGAAGATTTTGTCCCTAGCTTGTGACGCTGTCATAATGAAAGTGTAAAATGTGGGTCTAGTATGAATAATGAGGCCACCATGTGTGTGTGTCCTAGGAAAGGCTACTGGAACCCTGACTCCTTACTCTTTGTCTGCTCAGCCTTGTGAGTAGAACAGGTTTCTGCTGTCATGTACTTGTGATGTGAAACTGCCGCACCAGGATCCCCAAAGCCATGGAACACACAGCTATGGATGGAAAAGTTTAAACTGGGAACCAAAGTCATCCTTTCAGCCATTTATCTAAGATATTTTATCACAGAAATCGAAAGGTGGCTAGCATATATGCACAGAATCTGGAGATATTTAGCATTTTCTGAATCTGATTTTATGAAGACTTCTCTAAAGTAATAGACACCCATTCCCAGGACCAACAGACCATAATAAGGAAAGAAAATGGGAGAAAGGAGACCATTTGGCACATGTAAAGAATAGGCTGGGGTCAATATGATATCCTATATTTGGATCTGGAAAGAATTATTATTATTCATATGGTAATCTCATACTTCCAAAATACTCATATGTCACAAAGAGGGTAAAGTAGGTTTGGGCTTGTTCTGGCTAATCATGAAGAATTCCAGTCCCAGACCAAAATTATTTGAAGATTTAAAATCAACTCTATCAAAACAGCCATTTAAGAGATGCCTAGCTAATCTACCTCAAGAGTATTTGGAGAAATCTACAACATTAGGAAAGAGACCAGCACAACTATTTTAGAAGGAACATTTGATTGTGAATGAAGATTGGGTTTTTATTTTCATTTTATTTTCCCCCCAAAATATCCTCTTGATAATAATAGCTCTTCAAAATAATCATAGTAGACGATAGCAGTATAGAGGTTAGAAGATAGCAGCATAGAGGGCATGCTACTAGTAGTATTGAGGATAATAATAGTTGACTTCATTGAGGAATCAAATGTGATTGGCAGTGGAAAAATCCCCCATTGGTAATTTCCTCCTGTCTGCTCTGCATTAAGCAGTGAAAGATAAATAAAATCCAGAACCTCCATGTTTGAGTCCCAAAAGGATATACCCTAGAGAGGAAGGATGGGAGTATCTCCATTCCCCGAAGTTTTTCCTTTTCCTTGGGAAATGCTCTCTGCCCCTGCCCGATGGCCATCTATTCCACCCTTGCCTCTCAGAAGCACTGCTCTGTCTCTAGATGAGCGACTGAGGTAGGAACCCTTGGCAGAGCTGGGATTCTCTCATAGTCTCATGAGATCTTGTGAGTTCTGAATTGTGAGCAAAGCAGAGAGCATACCAAGTGCTCCAATGCTTGTGGGCATCACACAAAGCTCCTTGAACCTATATCAGCCCAATCTTACCCAGGATGTTCTCACTGTCACCCAGGTGGTAAACCTGATCACCCCAGAATCTCCAATATGTCCAGACTGCCTCCCTGATCCACCAAGAGCCCTTCAAGTTCCTGTTTCTATCCAGCCTCTGGCCCCACATGCAGAACCCCAAAGAGCACATACATATTTCTGTGCAATTTTTCAACATTTTAAAAATTAATTTTAATTCATTCATAGCAATTGTTCATATTTAGGGGTGAAGTTTGCTTTGCCAGCACATGTGTACAACATTCAATGATTAGATCAAGGCCATTTCCAAGTCCATCAACTCTAACATTTATCATTTCTTCATGTTGCAAACATTCAAAACCCTTGATACTGGTTCTTGAAATGTCTGTTTAATTGTTATTGCCCTCAGTTTCCCTCCTGTGCCTTAGAGCATTAGGAATGGTTCCTCATAGTCAAGTGTACTTTGGTACTCTTTAACCATCGTTAAAGAGTAACCTCCTTCTTTCCAGGCTCCCTCTTCCTTCCCTCCCAATCCCTCAGAATCTTCCAACTTAGATTCCTATTCTTTCAAATCTTGTTTCTGGATAAACAGGCTCTTGATTTTTTCACCAGATGCACATTCTTTGATGAGTTTTCTCTGTAACGTGACTTTTTCCCTCATCTGGGAGTGTGGTCTTTCTCTTGCAAACTCCTTTAAGATCATTATCATTCTTGATCTCATTTTGCAAATCAACAAACAGAGAAACAAATGCATTAACTGGTTTCCAAAATTGCAGTTCCCAAAGGATAATACTAGGATTTAAGTTCAGCTAAACTTCAGCACTAAGCTCTATGCATTCCCCGCTGACTCTGAAGCCTCCAGTTTCTAATGTCCATCATATATTTCATGAAAACAATCTGTCATCGCTAACTCCAAACACTAGCTCTGGCATGCTTTAAACCAGCCAACTTTTATTTATTAAGATCTCTGGGTAAACCTGTTTAGGCTCACTATTTATTATTGTTCTTCTTGCTGTGAAATAGGACAGGGTAGCAACATAAAAAATGAGTGAGGAGCTGTATCACTGTGCTCCAACCAGTTAAAATCCCTCTTTCTACGTTGAAATACTGCTGTTCCATGTCAGTTCCTAGTGCTCGTCCTGGAATTACAGTGCAGAACATTAGGCTTGGGTCTATTTTCAGTTCACTGTAATTTCACAAGCTCTAGAGGCCCCAGTGAACACTGAGATGTGAATAGGAAAGGCTCATGTTTGCTGAGTAGAATGCTTTGTGCTTAGAGCATCTCCAGAAGAAGAGCCAATGGAGACTATAAACACGAATAACACCAACGGGGGTGTGTTCTATTTAAAATACCTAGTATGTTGCTTCTCTCCTAGAGTACTCATCAACTGTGCCTATGACTTCTTGGGTGATTCCTGGCTCTCCTAAGACCAGCCAGCATGGTGGCTGGTTCTCCTAAGCCTCCTTGAAGAATGACTGGCTAAGACCTTGCTGGAGAACCCCAGATTCTCTTGAGACATGTGAGGATAGTGTCTGGGTCTTTTTCATCTCACTCAGTCATTCCAGTACTTCAGCCCATTGGCTTTCCTAGGTCTTCTTGAAGGTCTATTTCATGTTAACCCTTCGCTCCCCACTTTCCTCTGAAGCACCTTCCCAGGTACCCTTTTCTTTACCTATCCTTTCTTTTCTTTCTTTCTTTTTTTTTCTGTATTTAGGGCAGAGTCTACAGATTGTCCAGGGTCTCACTATGTAGGTTGGACTTGTAATTCTCCTGTTCTCAGACTCCCAAGTGCTGGGATTACAGGCACACACCACCACACCCAGTCTCAATCACTGTCTTAGCACATCCCAGGGGCATGGCCAGCACAGCATGCTGGGAATCTAACCCTGCCACTGTAACCTTGCCTATCCTTTCTTCCCAGTGTCAAATACTTTAGGATGAAGGTATGCAGGTATAAGCCCATCCCTGTACTTTCCACTCCTCACCCCTGCTCTCCATACTGGTCTCCTCCAACTTTGCTCTATATATTTGCTATTATAGATAATTAATTTCCAATCTTGGTAAGAAGCAAACTACCCTGAAATAACCTGACATTCAGTGCCACAGACAAGAGTTGCTAACTTTTACAACTCCTTAAGGCCAATCATCTTGCAATTACATTCATGCATGTGTATGTACATGGAAAGATGAATATCCAAGCGCCTGCTATGTGCACATCCGTATGTATAGAGTCGGCAAAGGTAGACAGTGTGAGTGCTTGGACAGCTCCTTCTCAACACTACTTTATCCACTAAGAAATACAAGTAGAGATCAAAAGCCTCATCTGGACGTGACATCTAGCTATAGTGTGATTCCATGGATCAGTTTCCATCCGAGAGAAACACCTTGGCAAGCTTCCTATACCAGTACACTGAAATATACAGGATGCTGGTGAAGAACTGGGGAAGCAGATTCAGGGCTACAAGCTGAGCAAGAGGCACTGTTGTCTGGCTAAGAATTGCTGTCAGATAGAAAAAAATATCCTAGGCAAAAGCTGATGACATGAAAGATGGTGGAAGCCTACAAAATCGCCATTGTTTTTGGTATTTGAAAGCCTCCTGTGAATGGTGAGTAGAAAGCATTTTTGAATTGACATCTCTTTATTCCTGTTGTAAAAAGCTTACCTAGAGAGAGAAATAACCTCTAAAATGCAGGTCCACTCTTGGCAGTAGTTTGGGGAAATGGATAAAACTCCCTTCCCTGGTTCCCAACTTTACAGAGGCGTTTGAGACATACTCCAGTTTTCTTCAGTTCAGCACAAAGGAAAATGCAAAAGCCACACACATCTCTTGGAAGTCAGCTGAAATATCAAATCAGTCGCATATTTATAAGACTTGAGCTCCCTTCTACTCTGCAGATGTGTCATCTGCCCTCCTCCTTCAGGACGAAGTGTTTATCATTATTATGATGAGATACCTGCAGCAGGCCGACTTTACAGAGTGTTATGGTTTGTGTCTAGTTGTCCCCACAAAGCCTTACTGTTCTGGTTTATGTCTAATTGTCACCCCAAAGCCTCATGCAATCATGGGGCTTGGCTTCTATAGATTGAGACTGGATTCATGATCCCTGGGATTGTGTTATAGTATTGATGGGATTATCGGTTCGAGTAAGGCTGAGACTATGGGTATGGTCTAGGGCAGATATCCTAAGGCAGAGAGCCTGAATGTAATATAAAGAGAGACAGAGAGACAGACTGGAGCTGTTGCTCTGCTGACGTGTTTGGTTGGCTGCCTCTGTCAGCATTTTGTTGCTGTTCCACCGCCATGAACTGGATGCTCTCTGTCCTGCTCTACTCAGACTTGGGCCAGCCAAATATGGACTGAAACCTCCAGTAACTGTGAGCTACTAAATCTTTCCTTCCTTCATTTTGAGTGTTGGGTATTTGTCCTAGCACAAGAGAAGAATAACTAAGACACTCACACAGTCGTGGGATGGACTTCTCGAGTTTGTAATTAACTCTAGAATTAAGATCTAGATCCACTGATATTATGGTTGTCAGTGCTACACCCAGCTGAGACTGCCTGAATGCAGCTTAGGGGAGACAGACTTATTGCTGTTACTCCTCCTTTTGATCTCTACTCTTTGGCACCACTATAAAAGGCTGCTCTCTGCCATGTGCTGCTCTGCCTTGGAGCCAGCTGAGAATACACTGATACCTCCAGTAGCTGTGAGCCAAATAAGCCTACTGTTCCTTCATTTTGGATGCTGGGTATTTGCCCCAGAAATGAGAGAAGAGTAACTGAGACACAGAGGTTGATTGAGCTCACAGTTTTGGAGAACCCAGAGCAATGTCCCAGCATTGATGTGGGTTTGGTGAAGACTTCATGGATGGTGGAAGATGAATTCACAATGCCAGTAGGATATAGGTGGGAGAGCTGAGATCACATCTCAAAACAAGAAGCCATGGAGAGAGACATGCGTTCCCACAGACTTCTTAAAGGCACACTGCCAAGTGACCTAAGGACCTTCTACTATCCCCGCACCTTTCAGAGTTCTCACTGCCTAAAGTCATCACCTTGGGAACCAAGCATCCAACAGATGAATATTCATGACCCCACCGAAGCCACTTCTAACCTCAACAATGACCATGCACTTCCTCTCCATCTTCCTGGAGGATTCTTGCCTTCCTGTCCTGCTCAGCTGACCTGTTTTGTCTTTGCCCATTTCTGCAGCACATTCCCTCTGCTAGTGCTGTCTCATCTGTGGTACCAATGAGGGCCACAATCTGTGATGCCAGAACTTCTTGGCTGATGCTTACAGGATGCACTGTGTGTGATTTTTTTCTTTTTTTGTAGGGAAGATGTTTCTCTAGGTAATTGAGGTGAAAATGTGACTAAAGATGTCTTGGTCTCTTTGAATTCACAACATTCTTTTATTAATAAACTATCAGTTAAAATTCTCTACTTCCTTAGTGGGTCTTTTTTTCTACTCACATATATCTCTCTCCCTGAACTCTTTCCAAGATGCAATCCAATCTGGGAATAAAAGCATTAACACATTCCCAGGCCACAGGTGACTTTCCCCAGACACCCCCAAGATCTTCACGGCCCTCTGTCCTGCCTTGAACACTGGAGTTGACCTTTCCAGCTGGACATAGGCAAAGCCACTGCATTTTCACACAGAGGAAATTTTAAAAAGAAAGAAAGAAAGAAAGAAAGAAAGAAAGAAAGAAAGAAAGAAAGAAAGAAAGAAAGAAAGAAAGAAAGAAAGAAAAACATGGAAAAAACACTCAGTGAGGTTCTCTGTAAATGGCAGATGATTACAGCAATTCCAGTTCCAGCACTGGGTACAGGACCACAGGCATCCAGCTGGACTGCCTGTTACTCGGTACAACCAGGATACTACCCTGCATTTTCAGACAGCAGTCACACACTCTGGACTCCTCATTGTCCAGAGGTTGTGATCAAGTGCGCTAGCACCCAGAGAATAATTCTGAGTAGTGCTGTTCACAGCACTGTGGGAGCAGTGAGGACTGGCCACTTGGGACCTGGGCGCTATTTCGGGAGTAAGAATCTGGGAGCAGAGAAAGACATTTGCACCATTGTGTGGAGGATTAAAATATGCCAGTCCAAATATGCCTCTTTGACATAAGGATTATTTTGAGCTGGAGGCATTTGAGAATTAACAGATGCAGAAAGAACACTCCCAGCCCTTGCCTTATCTGGCTGAAACCAGAAATGCTGAGAAATGAGGGTTGCATAAATCCCCTCTCCTGGGAAGTTTTATGGCCACGAGGACGATGGAAAGGCAGCCCTGAGATGAATCTGTACACACAAGTCAGATTGTTTGTTCTCCCACACTTTTAGCTCCCTATAGTTTATTGCCTTTGGAAGCCAAAAACCTGTTCCTTTGTTTGATCACTTCGCAACAAGTTTATTGTTCTTTGTTAAAATGTCACATAAGCTGGGGTTCTGAACAGCCCTTTGAGATACTTACTGCTGGGTTTCTGTAGCATATAGTGAGCTGCACATGTTAATAAACTGTTTTTCTCTGGTGACTCTGCTTTTGCCAGTCTAATTTGCAATGCCCTGCCTGGGCAGCCTTGGAAGGTACAGGCTTCCCTCTCTTCATCCCTCCCTTTCTCCCTCCCTCCCTCTTTCCTTCTACAGTAGCAGTCCTTTTAATCTCAGTAATAATGACTATACTTCCTTTTAGAAAGTACTTATTCTGTGGATTCTTCTCCCTTGCTATGGGATGAACTCAAAGCCAAGCGCTTTCCATGGAGATGTTCACAGTGCTTCAAGGGAGAAATTTAAATATGACTTTAATGTAATTCATAGTATTCTGGACGAAGTGGATCTGGGATGCAAGGCATCATGTCTGCTTGCCAGTGCAAGTTGGGTATGGGATCTTGCTTCAAACTTCCTGTTCCACTGCAGTTGTGTTACATGAAATAAAACAAATCCGTATGTAAATAGACAGAAACTTTATTGCAAAGGATTATTGCAATGGGAGATAGGAATATATTGCAATCTAAGTTGGATGGAGACTATTGCTGTAGGATGATGACTCCAATCAGGAGATCTGCACATGCATCACAGGTGAGACGGGAAAGGGATGTTAGTGTACAGAGAGAAAGAAGATGAAAGGAAGTAGGATGGTGCATGCAGGATGGAGATGGCTGCGGCCACTGTGCTCCACTAATGTTCGTGGAAGTCCTGATAAGACAACTTATTTTATCTACCCTACCCTTGTCATTGGGTACAAATAGATCAGCTAGTAATTTATGGGGCAAGAACTGGGACTCCGAAACACTTGCTTCTGGCCTCATCCTAAGTAAGCAAGGTGGTAACCTCTGAGAGACTTATCTAAGCCACATGGAAAGGATGGCCTATTGCAGAAACTTCTCCCTAAAGCATAGAAGCATTGGGAGGTGTGCTTTCTCCTATTTTCTAAGAGTACAGTCTCAGACAAAAAAAAAAAATACTGTCTCTTACACTTTGCATTTAAGCTTCCGTTTCTTTGTAGGAAAACTGATATAAACTGGCTCCTGTGTCAGGGAATCTGTGAGGATGAGACATGGAACCTTCCTAAAAGAATTCAGCACAGTTCCAGGCATATCACATGACTCTAATAATAGTAGCCTTTGTTATTACTCTAATTTTGTTATGGTTTTGTCTGCATAGTGAGTTTTGGTTTATTAAAGCAATTTTTACTTCCTATGTTGAACTGATACAAGTAAACAGAGTCTATAGCAACTCACTTGGCAAAGGAAAAAAGTATGTGATTTATCTTGATATGGCCTCATTACCATAGAGGAGAGAGCTGATGGTTTTGGAAGCATTTGATCCAGCCTAGGACTCTGCACACGTTCATTTCCTGAAACTGTAATTTGCAGAGGGCTATTGACAAACTGCATGAGCACAGACATGGGGGGCATCCTGGCCAGAAGCTCTTCTGGGCTTAGTGGCAGGCCGGTCCTCTGAGGGCTGTGCCACTGCATCTCAGGATAGACTCAGATTCCTGCTCCTCTGACCTCAGCTTCCCTCTGCATATGCATTCAGACTCTTCCAGCCCTCTCTCCCCAACTCCAGGCATAGAGCTTTGCCTGACATCTTATTGGTTAGGAAAAGATTCCAGTGAGACTTATAAGGGAGTCCTAAATATTTCATGGGCTCATCTGCCTATTTAATTATGTCTACATGCATAAAAGACTTCCTGGCTAGGCATACATTTTGCAATACTGTTATATAAATATTTAAACAGCTGGGCTTCTCTGTATCCTCAGGAAAAGCACCACGCTCTGCTTGGGAAGAGGCTCAAGGTGAAGCAGCTGCGAAACCGTGTGCCTCTCAGAAGTAGACCACCACACATAAGTGGGGTGACTAATTTCTATTTTTAAAGTTAATTGAACTGAAAAAAAAAGGCAGCTTTTTCACTGGATTCCTTGCTGCATTGCTTCTAATGTGCTATCCTGGGACTTCAGAATTAAAGAGACACAAATGAGAATCCTGATTTCACCATTTATCAACGTAGCAAAACTGGACATATCACTTAGCCACACTTAGCCTTATTTTGTTCGCCATCCCACAATTCTTGCATTTCATGAATATAATGTAAAGATAATCATACAGTATATAACTTTCAAAAATAGGCTCTTTTTTCAGCCACTATGTTGAAGAATAATTAACTTCCAAACATCTGTAAATATTTTATGTATAAAACTGAATAAGCATGGTGATAGCAACACAGGTCTGAAACCACACCTATGCTTCCGCTGTGTGCATCTTCTCCGGAAGGTTCGTCCTGCCCTCTTCCGTTACCACTATGCCGGTGTGGGAGGAACTCTCAACTAGGAGCTACCCTCTTAGCAATGCTACAAGTATGGATCAGGGTGTTGCCAACTAGAGCTCTGTGCTGCACAGTGGACTCCAGGACTTACAGGTCCTGATTGGCTACAAATGTGTTCCCAAGCACCTCTGTGTGTCTGCCTTCCCTTGTCTGGAACCCCCTCATCTGAGAGCCATCCGGCTCTCTGCTTTTGGAAATTTGACTGCTTCAGGTTCTGCCCTTCAGTGGCCTCACCTCCTCCTTGTCCTTCTGTGTGTGCCTTACTTCACAGAGCACAGTGTCTCCTGGGTTTTTTCTCTCATTTTGCTGCAAATGCCAGGATGGCCTTCTTTGATTTGGGGGGTGCTTTTTTTTTTTTTCAGAACCAGGGATCGAACTCAGGACCTTGCACTTGCCAGGCAGGCACTTGTGCCCCTGAACTATCTCCCTGGCTGTGGATGGCTTTCTTCTTTGGAAAGCTGTATAGTACTCCATGAAATGCTTGCACCACATTTTGCTTCCCCATTTATCCACCACTGGTCATGAAATTTGCTTCTATTCCTTCTATGAATAATGGAACAATGAATGTGGGAGTTGTAAATGTCTTTTCATGATTCAATCTCAGAGATGAACTGCAAAGTGAGATTGCTGCATCATAGGAAGTTTCTGTTTTAAATTTTCACATAGAATAATTTCCTCAAAATTTGTCCTGGTTGGTGTTACATTTTTAAAGAAGAAGTGATTTGAATATTAAAAAGCAACTCAATCCATCTCAGTCTTGATGGAAGCGGGACTCTTCAGGGTGTTCATGCAGAAGAACTTACTTATCATTTTAGTAGTAGGAAGGGAATGAGGAATGAGATTCATGTACAAAGGGACTGAAATGAAGCAGCCATTGTTAGAGGCATGAACGGAAAGATGCTGACAATGGCAGCCAGCACCCGTGGGGACAAGCAAGATTGGAAGCCATGGCCATCCCCCATGCAGAAGTCACTGTCCCTGAGTCCTACCAAAAGGTTCACTAGGGAGCAGGGAAAAGGATGTGACCAGAAGAAGCACAGCTTCCACAGAGACAGCTGGAAAGACAGGGCCTGGCCTCCACTCTGGGCCCCAGACTTCCTGCTGAGGGCTGGCTGTGGCCAGCAGGAAGCCAGCAGAGCAAGAAATGTACACAAAGTGACCTTTTAAAACCAGCTCCCTTTGACACAGAGCAGGGCAAGGAAGACCATGGAGGAATCTGAGGACAAATAGCAAATAACAAGCCTGATAAATAGCAATATAAGTTTGTTCATTTAACAAATATTTCTCCAATGTTGACTATTTGCAAAGTTCCGTCCTATGAACACAGTGAACAAGACAATGACACCCACATCCTGATTTCTAGTACAGGGGTACAACTATACGCAAGTGCTCCTTAAATCGTGATGGGACTATATAACAATAAATTCTTCTTCCACAAAAATATCCTGAGTGGAACTTGTATAAACGCAACTACCGGATGTGCCAGTTGTGAATGACAGTACATTGTAGTGATGGGGCATGTCGGGGAGCAGAAGCTCACTGCCAACATCCAACATCACAAGAGAGGCTCAGGCCACCTGTTGCTGGCCTGGGAAATTTCAAAACCCAAAATGTGAAGTACAGTTACTACTGAATGCCTAGTTAAAAACTCCTAAACTTAGCCTTCATGATCAGGCACTGTCTGGTGAAAAGAGCAAGGGTATCAGTCAACTTCCTGTCACTGGCACAAAATACCCAACACCCATAACTTGAAGGAGGAGAGGCTTGTTCTTGTCCCTGGTCACAGTGCATGGTGCGCCGCTCCAAGGCAGAAGCAGCAGGGCCAAAGGGCCTGATGCAGAACAGCTGTTCAGTCATGGTCATCTGGAAGCAGAGGGTGAAGGTTGGTGCCCCATAAGGATCTGCTCTTCCAAGTTATGCCCTCAGTGACCTGCCCAATCTCACTGAGCCTAACCTCTGAACGGGAGGCTCATTGAACGGAGTGGGATATTTTTGCCTGCGGCCACAACATAATAAGTATATTTGTTGATAGAAATGATCTTTTAACAAATAAGAGCAATGTGTGCATAGTGTAGACAGCCACCCTTGAGTAGGAAATTGGTAGCATTCACCGCTCAAAAGAAGAATTGACCTTGATGAAGGTGTGGACAGGGCATCCCTCAGATCACTCAGAAAGGCAACTTGAGTGGGTACAGAGAAGCATGAATATGTAAGAGCCGCAGATGGGGAACAAAGAGAGTTCTTTCCCATTGGTTTCCACTATTTCAGAGAACTCTGAAGCAAGCCAAGAGGGAAGAGGATGAAGGAGGAATTGGAGGTTAGAAGAAAGAGGAGATGTGAAAACATGGGAGAGGAGGTTTGCACATAGGTAAAGGCACTGCCTTGGATATCCACTGAACATTCTCACCCAGGAAGCAGCCAAAACCAGTGAAATCTGTCACAAGGGGAACACACAAGCTCAGCATGTGTGAAGACCCCAGTGAGATCAGTGGGCAGACAGGTGTGGCAAGATGGAACCAGAGAAATAAAATGTTCATCCAGCAGCCCTGAGGACAGAGGTCATGATCCCCTATGAGATCAGAGTATATGACCACAGACTTAGCAGTGGGTGTAGGTGTAGAGTGGATACTGGGTTACATTTAACCAGTCAATATCAGGGAGAGAGAAGGGGATAACAAAACTGAGGTATCCTCCGATTTTCTCCAATTCCCTTGGAGAAAGGGAATTAATATGATGCAACCTAGGTTCTCTGCTGGTTTAGGCAGAACTTGGGCATGAAAGAAAAAGTCTACAGGCTGATAAGACTGTAGGCTTGTCTGGTATCACATGTCTGGAGCCACTGAACTAGGAATCAGCTGGATTATGTACACTTGGAACTGAGGATGTGGGCAAGGCACAGTCAGTGCTCAAGTTCAATCTGGGAGAAGATGGGAGTGGAGGAAAGATGGATGGACTAGAACACAACTCTTCTTTCCAAGAGGAACGAGGGAAAGAACTAAACATGGTGTATGTCCTAGAGGTCCTGAATCCTCAGGAAATATGTTGCAAGCAGTATTGTTATGGAGAGCGGTATCAAGCCAGTTACAAAACTTATAAAAAAATCATTTGTTAAATGCAATTTCATTGGAGCAAATCTGGAAAAAAAAAAAAAGCAAGAAAGTAATTGTCTATCCAAAAGACAAGAAAGATGAGGAGCTCAGATGTGATATAGCTGTATCTCTTTTCTATAAAGAGTCTGCGGACATCTTGGCTTCTCCAAGACCCACTGTACCTAGCAATCAGTACAGAGGACAAGGGTAGCTTCCTAAGAATTCTGCCCCACTGGTGTGGAACTTGTAAAGCTGGCATGCATCTTCCTCATCTGTCCTTAGTGATCCCTGCTTGCTGGGACTTCTGGCTTCCTCAATATGAAGAGCACTCTCACTGGAGGGCATAGGCAAACCCTCTGGGGACGTCTTAAGTACTGCCCAGTACCAGCTTGAGTTCCCAAGAGAATGGAGAATTTACATTTCTATAAAGTTCCCAGATATAGTGTGTCTAGGGAGAGTCAACTGGGGAGAAAACATTCTCTCAGGCTTTCACAGATAGCAAACTGGTCAAACAATGGCCGTGACTCCTCCTGATGGCTGATACTGACAACAGTTCCACAAAGCGGTGTATTTGGTTCAAAAGTTAATCCTGAGGAGATTTGACTTTGGAAAATACAAATGATGAAAGTTTTGTTAAACATATCTTGTTTTAACTTGCCCTCAATCTCCCAGCAGAAAAGGTTAATTAGTAGGCATAAAACACAGAGCTAGATTAGTATAGTGAGCTGTAAGAGGCTTAAATCAACAGCCTTCAACATTGCCAGTTTCACTGGTAACCAACTGCCATTATGAAACATTGGACTATGTATACAACTACTTCCTCTTAGTTTAAAGAGAAGAAAATTTTTTCTTCTTTTTTTTTTCTCTACCAATATAGATTAGAAAATTTATCACATCTACACCCTGTGCCCTGTATAACTTTTATGAGGACAACAATATCAATGTGTTAATTATTGCAAATGTACTACTGACATGTTTTGAAACTCTCATAGATATCTCTTATTAAAAGTAATAATAATAATAATAATAATAATAATAATAATAATAATAATAAAAAGTTCCTGGTTGAGGCTGATTCAGCTGGTCTGAATGACCACTCTTTAGAACTAATGCTGGATTGAGGCCCAGAATAGAATTTTTTTAAATTTTTTGTTTTGTTTGGTTTGGTTTGCTTTGGTTATGATATTGTTGTGGACGTGAATGTAGAACCTTGTACCACGCTACCTCTCCAGCTCTTTTGATTTTCTATTTTGAGATATGATCTCACCAAGTTACTAAAAATTGTCTAGGTTGTGCTGGAACTTGTGATCCTCCTGTATCAGCCTCTGAGCATTTTGAAAATAAAATTTTGGGGCACCATGCCAGACTTCCAGAGTGGTTGTAGCAAGCCTGCTTCCCAGGAAATATTAATCAAAGAGTAGTATGCACCAAATGTTCTAGAGATAGATATCACTAAAATCTTGAATCTTTTTCTTGTCTGGTTCTTTTTCATACACCCTTACAGTTTTAGCTCCTGCTGGTAAAACTTTCCATTTCTTTTCTAAAATGGAAACTGACTTACTATTTCTACTGAGGTCCTACCTTACTCAAAGGCATACTTTATTATTCACATGGCTTAGTAAAGTATAGAAATGAGCTTCTTCCTAAATGAGTTCAAATAACTTTTCAAACTTTTAAAGTAAACCTGTTCTCATTTTTCATCAGTTTTCTAGTATAACGGGTAAGATTTCCTCTCTAAAGTCTCCATCACATGAATTATACAGTGGGCTGTTTTAAGAGGCTGTCCATTATGAGAAAAAAATGATCTAAAAATGGAAAATAAAAATGTGACTAACAAGTCCTTTCAGTATTGTAGTCAAAGGCTTCTCATGGATGGAATACTTAGCTATGAATGATTACATGTCACAGGGGATACAAACTTTCACTTAGACAGGAGGACCAGGTTCCAAAGATGTTTTCTACAATATGCTGGCTGTTATGCAAAAAAATTTAAGGTATACTTAAAAGTTGCAAGATTGAATTCTCAGAAAATAAAAAAACAAGGGTGTGAGGTATACTTCTGTTAGATTTATTTTTCTGTTCCACAATGTATGCACATTTCAAAACATCATGATTTACACAATACAACTTTTACTTGTGAACTTTAAAACAAGTAATAATTTAATAGTCACAAGCATGCCCAAAAGTTATACAAATAACTTTATTCAATGGAACATACTGTCTCAAAGATATGTGACGCACTGGATATGAAAAGCAAACTCAGCAGTGATCTCTTCATGTTTTGTTGAACTTCTTAGGAAATGCTTGCTTCTTAAATACTCAGTGAACTCAAAGCATATTCCCAGGCTCTTTACTCATCAATGAGTTAAAATCTTCAAGATGCCCATTATAAGTTTGCCATAATTTGGCCTTTTTAAAAATTAGACTCTAACATCGTGTACTAAAAGATTCATTTGAAACAGTCTTGCAGATGATTGAGCATGAAACGATGCAAATGACCACTGTGTCACATAGCTGCCCCACCAGGAGTCATTTAACAGCAATTTTACAGTCAAATTTGTGACATCAATCTTACCAAAGATAAATTACAGCCAAGGTCAAAGGCTTCTGAATGGGAAGACTGTAGAACCAGTAATTCCCCATGGTTTCAGCTTCTTTGTGGCAGAGATCTTGGAGGGTGGATGCCTTATCAAGGTGAAGTCCTGCCAGACTACAAGACTCCCAGAGGTCTCCTCACCAGGTTACCTGAAACTCTTGCTGAGCCAAGAAACCAAGAATAGTATCAATTCCACACAGTTCCTGACTGTGCTACGGCTGATATCATGATGTGTGTCATGGGTTCCATTTCATCACTGTGGGTCTCATACAAGGTACAGTTGAAACAATGGTGAATACTTAAATTTTCAAAAATTCATTAGAGCAAAAGACACAGTGCCATTAATCCCCCACAAGATACTTCCCATCACTTTCAACACACTAAGATAGTTCTGAAGTCCTCTTCAGGAGTATCTTGAGTTGTGCTTTCATGGCTGTCTCAAAATCCTGAACAAGTTTCAGGAAGGGCCAGAACTTGCAGGGTAAAAGATCTGAGGATCACGGTAGACGAGAATACACAGCAATGTGTTTATGATCCTGCCTTTCGGTTTCATGGCCTTTGGCAGCAGCCTTCACTACTTTTTAATTACAACTCAAAGAGACATTCATGAAAGAGGACTTCAGAAAGAGGCAAGAATAATGAGATAAGTGTGTTTGAAACTAGTAGGAGTCTCCTGAAGGGGATTAATGGAAAAGCATCCTTCACTGTCATCGTTTGTTTTTGTTTTTTTTTTACTTAAACATTTTGGAGTATTTTCTGTTCATATTTTTTATGTCTGGTCACCTGTAGCCCTGTGACAAGAACTAGTCCAAAGTGAGTACCATGGTCTCATGCATGGCACAGCAGGGAAGAAGTGGTCACACCAGCTTCTACACACCATTGCTACTCCATCTTCTTTCATTTCCCAGATTTCCCGGTAGAGTGAAGACTTCTTAAGCAAATAAGTGAAACTATTTTCACATCATGGAAAATTTTTATTAAAGTCTTAACTTCTGAGATGCAAATGAACTATATTTTCAGAAAATGGCAGTATTAGTCCAAGGAAACTTTGAAAGAAGGAACTACAGGAAGAAAATACAGAACTATGACTTAGTAAAATTGAGAAATAGTCCAAAATATGATTGTTAAAGAAGACATATGCTGTGGGAAAATATTTTAAGGTTAATTGAAATAATTTAAGCTTAGGAAGGAAGTATTGTAGTACACAGAAGGAACACATTATAATGGTTTCCTGTCCAAGTTTTTAATAAAATGAGACAGACTAATTAAAAAATCATGTTCTATAAGACAGAGCAATAAGATGTCCAATTACAATAAAAATAAAAAATGGCACCAAAACTAACACAGCAAAAAAAAAAAAAAAAAAAAAAAAAAAAAAAAAAAAAAAAAAAAAAAAAAAAAAAAAAAAAAAAAAAAAAAAAAAAAAAAAAAAAAAAAAAAAAAAAAAAGCCTGAACAGAACAAGAAAAATAAAGAAAATTATTAAATATTACCTATAAAATGAAGGCCAGAAGCATGAGGGATTTTCTGCAACATTCTTTGAAGATTTTCTAGCACATCACTTATTCATTTAATCCAAGACACAAACTAAAAGTAGTGTAAGTCTAAAAAATAATGACCTCCTTAATCAACCAAAGACAGTAAAGTTCTTCCATAATCGGAAAAATAATTGTTCATCATTAGCTATATATATATGACTTTTTACTATTTTCAATTAAATAATACAAAAGAATTATAATTAATCAAATTAAGAAAATAACTCTGATGTAATATGTAAGAAACAAGAATGTCACATGATACATGAGTGGTTTAAGAAAACAAATTATATACCCCACCGCTGGGAGCTGAGCCTGCGCACCCGCCACGGGTAAGCCCCTGCGCCACTCTGCCCCGCCTCTGCGTTCCCACGACTAACTTCCTGTTCCAGCCCAGCCCAAACCCCACCGCTGGGAGGTGAGCCTGCGCACCCGCCTCGGGTAAGCCCCTGCGCCCCTCTGCCCCGCCTCTGCGTTCCCGCGACTAACTTCCTGTTCCAGCCCAGCCCA
>PVJA010037230.1:0-20542 GCA_004027025.1 Myocastor coypus
TTACAGGCGT
This sequence comes from Myocastor coypus, assembly GCA_004027025.1. Lineage (NCBI taxonomy): Eukaryota > Metazoa > Chordata > Mammalia > Rodentia > Myocastoridae > Myocastor > Myocastor coypus. Next base: position 11 of record PVJA010037230.1, read on the forward strand.
GCGCCACCACGCCCGGCTAAATATGTTCTGTTTATTTTTATTTATTTTTATTTTTTGTGGGACCAGGGCTCGAACTCACGACCTTGCACTTGCCCAGCAGGCACTTATGCCTCGGAGCTATCTCCCCAGCCCCTCATCCCAAGTTTCTTCACCTACAGCGGAGCCATCTGTACTGCGCAGCTAAGAACTTCAACCTGCTTGCAGAGGACCTCGGAACAGCAGTTTCCGATGAGTGAATCAGGTGACTTTTGCAACTGAACCCAGAAGAAAGGCAGTAACTTACCCCAAATCACACAGCGCAGGGCGCAGTTGTTGGCAGTCTTCCACATGCTCATTTCTTCTTCCTTGTTTCTCTTTCCTAAAGGTACCCAAGAATTACTTTTTAAATTGCTACTTTTTGTTGTTGCTGCTGTTGTTTCGAGCATGTATTCCACTCACGGACTGCCAGTGTGCTTTGGAAGAATCTGAATAACGTGGAACTTAACTTCCCGTGTGTTCAATGCCGGGCATGTTCGATTCCCCAGGAGATGGCGATTAGTTCAGAGGTAGACGCAGGACGAAAAGGAATCCACCCTGAATGAGTGTCAGGATGCTCGCCTGGAATTCTGCTGTTCAGGCACTCTCGGGGTGACCTGAGGTGTTCGTTCCCAAGCTGAGTGCTTTGTACTGCATGGTCTTATTTTGAATTTGCAACAAATTAATGAGATATGTACTTGTATATTGCAAAAAGGAAAAACAATACCTACCTCATGGGGTTCTTTTGGAAATGACAAGATCCTAGCCTTTAGAACATATATTAGAGAAAGGAGAATTCTCCTTAAAACTAAGGATGTGAACTTTACATTATCTATTCTCTCTCTCTCTCTCTCTCTCCTCCTCCACCTCCCTCCTTTCTCATCAGAAAGGAACACCATTAACAGCACTACTTGAAGAGTGAAAATAATAATATATTCATAGACCCTATGGGCTAATAAATAAACAAATCACCAAATCACACCTGTGGAAGATGTTATGATAATCTCCGCATTTTCCACAGCCAATCTCTATAACCACCATTCTACTCTCTGTTTCTGTGAATTCAACATTTTTTTTTTTTTTTTTTTTTGTGGTTGGAGATTGAGCCCAGGAGTGCTCCACTGCTGAGCTGTATTCCTCCCACCCACCCTGTTTTTTTTTTTTTTTTTTTTTTTAACATGTTTTTTAGATAGGTTTTTGCTAAGTAATCCAGGTTGGCTTTGAATTTCAGAACTTCCTGCCTCAACCATCTAAGTAAATTCAAGTTTTACAAGATTCCATTTGTGTTTGAGCACCTCGCTTGCTTCACTTCTCTACAGTCTCCTTTGGGTTTGTTGGTGCTTATTCTTGAAGGCTGAGTTACTCCACTGTGTTTGCTTATTGAATTTTCTTTATTCATTTGTTGGCAGACACTTAGGTTGATTTCATAATGTAGCTAGGGAGAATAGCGCTGCAATAAACAGAACAGTATAGTTATCTTTTCAACAAAGTGACTTCAATTCCTTGAAGTGGGATTGCTGGATCATAAAGTAGTTCTGTTGTTGGTGCTTTCAGGAATTTCCGTAATGGCTGTACTCATTTATGGTCCCACCCATGGTGTACAAAGGTCTCTCTTTGCATCATATCCTCAACAACACTTGTTAGCTTTTGTCTTTTTAATAATAGCCATTAAGATACAAGATAATATCCCATTGTGTTTTTTCTTTTAATTTTTAAATTGGATACAGGGTCTCAATATGTGGCTCAGACTCACAGTGATCCTCCTGTCTCAGCCTCTCCAGTGCTGGGATTATAGATGTGTACCACCATGCCCAGTTTCAGGGCCAGCATGGCATGTGGTACCTGAGATCCAACTGTGCCCTTGTGCTTGTCAGGCAAGCACTTAGACTGCTATGCTATCTCCCCAGCCCTCCCACTGTGGTTTTAATGTACATTTTCCTAATCAGTGACATTAAACATTTTTTTCATATAACTGGTGACCATTTATATATCTTCTTTTGAGAAACATGTATTTAGTTCATTTTCTTTTTTTTTTGTATTTATTTGAGCTACTCGTGCATTATGATTTTTAACCTCTATTGGATATATGGTTTATCAATATTGTCTCTTAATTCATAGATTGTTTTTGTGCCTTGTTAATCATCTCCTTTGCTGCATGGATGCTCTCTAGTTTGATAAAATTCTGTGTAATAGCTAAGCTTGGTCTGTCACCTTGACTGGCTCGGGTACTATCTAAAGGAGCAGTCTGATACAATTCTGGGTGTGACTGAAACTATATCCAGCCTGATTCCTTCCTCTGTTGTGGTTCTGCTGCTGGGCTTCCCAGACTCCACTGAGTCCCCTGACATAGTGAGCCAAAGAAATCATCTCATCCTTTAATCTGTGGATGTTACTATTTGATTCCAGCAACAGAAAGGCTGACTGCTGTATTGCATTTGTTATTTGCACCATGAAGTCAAATTAAAAAAAAAAAAAATCACTGCTTAAACCAATGCCATGTGGTTTTCCCCCTACATTTTCTTCTATTAACTGTATAGCTTCTGGTCTTATATTTAAATTTTTCATTAATCTTTACTTTATTTAAAAAAAAAAGTTCGTGTGCAATAAGGGTTCAACTTCAATGCTTTTCATTTGGATATCCAGGTTTCCCTGCACCATTTGAGAAGGGACAAGGTCCCCTGCATTGCTGTAGTACCTCTGTTAGCAATCCATCCACTGATCATAACATGCTCAAATTCATTTCTGATTTCTCTTTCATGTTGCATGAGTCAATTTTTTTTCCTAGCGGTATGTTGTTTCACGACTATAGCTTTTAAAATCAGTTTGGCACTTTCAACCTTGTCTTTTTGGTTCATTATTGCTTTTGTTATTTGGATGGAATGGCCCTGAAACTTTAATAGCAATTGCATTAAACTGTAGATCTTCTTGAGTAGTATCAACAGTTTAATTATAACCATTCTTCTAGTTCCTAAATATGGGTCATCTTTCCACTTATTTGTGTCATTCAAATTCTTTCATCAATACATGTTTTATATAAATTTTCACATCCATGGTTGAATTTATTCTTAAGTATTTCATTTTTCATAACTATCAGACATTAGATCGTGTTCTTAGCTTTCTTGTTTTATAGTCTGGAGTTAGTGTTTTGAAATGATGTTGACTCTTTTCAGTCTTTATTTTTTACCCATTTTGTGGTACATAATGATACCATCCATGGAGAGTCTGCACATGCACGTCACACATCTCAGTTCATTCATTCTCTTCCCTGCTTCTCTCTCCCCCATTTCTTGATCCCCTTCCCATTTGCAAAAGGTCTATCTCTCATGTGCAAACATCATATCATCTCCTTAGTGTAAGACCCTTAAAGAGTAAATAAAGTCTAAAGGGTACAATAGATACTGGGAAAAGGGAATGAACCTGTTCAAAAGGAAGGGTTTACCAAGATGAGAAAAAGGACAGGAGAGAGAGAGTTGGAGAAAGAGATATGCCCATGTATGGATGTAGGGTAGTTTGGACAACTGCACTGTGGATTTCTGGTGGTTTATGGAAAGGAGCAGTTAATGTTTAACTTTCCTTGTCTTCTTTTTTCAGTTCTTTCTACTTTTTCTCTCTTCTTAATTTCTTATGTTTTTTTCTTTCTTCTTCCAGTTTTGGATGCATCTATCTGATAATTTCCACCACTAATTTGAAGACAGTACTATGCAATACAACATGTACTGTGAAATCCATATCATTTTGATTAGTGAAATTCTGTATCTTTGTAATTTTTTGTTTTAATATTAGTTTGTCTCTTTAAAAGATAAAAAAATGAAAAGATCTCTCCTTCCTGATATCTATATTTTAGTTTGCTCTTTATTGATACTTTAGGTTTTCCATATAAAAGCAGCCATTCAGTGAATAGGCTTGTGGGTCTGATTTACTTCATTTAACCTTATGATCTGAAGATGCACCCATTCTCCTAAGAGTGACTCAGCTTCATCCTTCCTTATGGCACAGTAGCACTCCCTTGTGTGTAAATACCATGTTTTCTTTACCTGCTCATCTGTTGATACACACATAGGCTACTTCCAAGAATTAGCTGTTATAAGTTGTACTGCTATAAACATGGACACACACACACACACACACACACACACACACACACACATCACTGTAAGATGGTACCTTTAACTCAGGAAGATACCTAGAAAAGAAATAGCTGGATCCTACGGGATTTCACCTTTTAGCCTTTTAAAGAAACTCCATACTGATTTCCATAACAGTGGTACTAGTTTATGTTTTCCCCCCAAATGCAGAAGTGTTCTTTCATCCCCTCTGTGTTAACTTATTACTACTTGATTTCTTCAGGAGAGCCATTCTTTCTGGAGTAAGATGGAATCTGTGTTGTCTCAGCAATAATAGAAAAATAAAACATTCAATAGATTTTTTTTTTTTTGGTGGCTGCCTGTAGGATTTTCAACATAAAAATCATGTCACCAGCCAACAGTGACAATTTCACGTTTCTATTTCACTTCTTTTCTTTTCAAATACCCTTTCTTTCTCTTCTTTTTTTTTTTTTTTTTTTTTTTTTTTTTTTTTTTTTTTTTTTTTTTTTTTTTTTTTTGTCTTTTTGAGACAGGGTCTCGCTATGCAGTTGAGGCTAGTCCTGAGCTCACTTTTGTAGCCCAGGCTGGTCTCGAACTCGCACCAATCCTCCTGCCTCAGCCTCCCGAGTGCTAGGATTACAGGCATGCGCCACCACGCCCGGCTCTCTCTCTCTTCTTAACTCTGTTTTCTTCATAGTAATCTATAACATTTATTGCTGTTATATCACTTTATTACAAATTCAGGTTTTAATTTTAATTTAATTTTTTTTTTCAATGGTTAAATGGTATTTAGCAGCGAGACCCAGCCAGGCACATCTGGAGAACATCAAACTCAGTATATCCGGACCCAAATTTCAGTAGGTGCTAGTGGCATAACTTCAACAAAGTTCTATGCCAAAGGTCAGAAGACAGTGCTATACAAAATGACAAAGAGAAGGAGCAAGATGTAATCTCAGGCCCCCAACCCACCTAGAACAATTGCTTAACTCTTAAGATATGGGCTGGAGAGTAGTTCAATGCCCACAGCTTTTTGCAGCGAAGAGTTGAGACAGATACCCTGGGGAGCTGATTCCTGGCTGCATGTTTGTGGTGTTCCTTGCTGTCTCTAATCAGCATGGCTGAACTTGGCTGTAACAGTCACTAAATGTGTCCAACAAGAAAGAAACCCTGACAGGTGCCCAAAACAAACATGCTTCAAGTTGAACCTCACAGTTTCCCAGTGTTCTTTTTGGAAGAAAGCACTTCTCTCTGTGGTTTTCTGTGTACATGGATGTGTGACTGGTTTTGTAATCTTATCATAACTCTTGAGTTTAAAAGGTCAAGAATAGACCATTGAAATAATATTTGGTAATTTTCTCTAGCTTTTGTCTTTTCTCTTTGAGTTAGAAAACTTAAATAAGATGCATTGTTCTGAGTGTTTTTTTTTTTTTTTTTTTTTAACTTACTTCAGTGTTCAACAGTGTTGCTTGTACTTTAGAGTATGAAGGCAGGTACCGTGACACACGCCTGTAATCCCGGCATGCAGGAGGTTAACACGGGAGGACTGTTGTGAGTTTCAAACCAGCCTGAGCTATGAAGTGAGCTCAAAGCCTGCCTGAGCTGCATAGTGAGACCGTGTCTCAAAAAGACAAAACAAAAACAACAACAACAAAAATGGTATGAAGCAAAGCTGGGCCTGATGGCTTATACTTGTGATGCCAACACTCCAGGAGCCTGAGGCAGGAGGATTACAATTTTCAGCCCAGCCCAGGCAATGTGGCAACTTATTGGGGATTTTGTTTCAAAATCTTAAAAAAATTACTGAAGGTCTGGGAATGTAGCTTGGCATACAGGGTTCCCATAGTACACACACACACACACACACACACACACACACACACACTCACACACACGGACTATGAAATATGTTGTATTGTTTCACTGTGTCTACATGTTCTCTACTTTGAGGGAAAGTTCTCTGGGGGTGGAGCTATTATTTTATCAAGTAAAGTATCAAGTAAGTATTTTATCTTATCGTATTTTGATACTTTCCAAATACTTAAGCGTCACTCAGATGTCAGCTCAGGCTTCCTGCTTCCCACCCTTGCCGGGATTTCTGCCCATTCCTGGTGCAATTTTGCTGTAGCTGGTCCCCTTACTCTCCTGAACTTCCTGGAGCAGCGATTTATTTGTTCAGACCTGCCATTAACATATGTAACTCCTAGGGCAGGGCCAGCCAGGGGTAGGACCGGAGGGTCATAAATGTAGTGCCTAAATATAAAAGGCACTATTTAATATAATACCTATTCTTCCGCCTTGACAAATACTGCTTCATAGTGGCCTAGCAGATCAGCCAGGAATTTAGAATTCTCACACACCTTCCAGTACCCACTGGAACTGGACAGAGTGGGAGAGCAGGGCCTTGTCTGGCTATGTTTGTGACAGCTCTGAAGTGAAAAATTCCATGACAGAATGTTGTGACACCAGCCATTAAAATCCACACAGCCCCTTATGGTGCTTGTCATTGTATTAGTCCTGGAGGCCGAGGCAGGAGGATTGCCAGTTGGAATCCAGCCCAGGCAACATAGTGACTTAGCAAGACCCTGTCTCTAGATGAAAAGTACAAAAGACTACAGATGCAGCATAGCGTGAAGGCCCAGGATTCATTATCCAGTTAAAAAAAATTGCATATTGCTTCTTATCATTGACTGTCCAGGCTCAACAATGATTTAATTTCTGAGGACAAAGCTCTGGTCAGAGCCACATGCAAGGCCTGGGGAGATAGTGTAGCAGTCTAAGCACCTGCCTAGTAAGCACAAGGACCTGAGTTCAATTCCCAGTACTGTATGGGGTGCTGGCTCCTGTAATCCCAGCACTGGGGAGGCTGAGACAAAAGAATCACTGTGTAGTGAGGCCCAGTATCAAATAAATAAACAGAAATTAAAAAAAATAAATTGAATTGTTAGAAAAGGCTCAGTGTCACTGGAGTCAAGAAATTATGTTATGAGTAACAAGTGGTAATTGACTAATGATCATTTTATTAAAATCTTAGATGATTTTCTGGAGGATTGTCATGGCCCAAAAAGGACTCAATTAATTTGTAGAAAAATTAATGCCTGTCTATGACTGAAAATGAATATGACTAACAATAACAACAATAGTAATAATAATTATTATTATTATTGTTATTAACATTTTGGTCTGCTACTGGGAATCAAAATCAGGGCCTTGTGCTTGCCAGTCAGGCACTGTGCCACTGAACTATATCCCTGGCCAGTGATAATTATGATAGCGAAGATTATTAAGAAAGGCTTCAAAGTTTTTTATTTTTTATTATTTATTTATTTATTTATTAATTATTATTATTATTATTATTTGTGTTCTTTGAGACAGGGTCTCACTATGCAGTTGAGGCTGGTCTTGAGCTCACTTTTGTAGCCCAGACTGGTCTCGAACTCGCACCAATCCTCCTGCCTCAGCCTCCCGAGTGCTGGGATTATAGGCGTGCGCCACCACGCCTGGCTAAGAAAGGCTTCGAAGTTTATAAAATACCTTAGTAGATATTATTTTACATAGCATCAGAACAGATCTAAGTCAGGTAGCCAATGGAGCTTTCCGCAGTGATGGCAGTGTTCTATTTTCTATTCCATTCTACCCAATTGGTAGCCACTGGCCACATCAGAGGAGCAGGAAATACTCCATGAAAATCAGACCAAGCCAGGGGTGGTGATGCATGGCTGTCGTTCTATCACCCTCAGAGGCTGACGCAGGACAGAAAATTCAAGCCCAGTCTGGGCAGCTTAGCAGCTTCTCAAAGCCTTGCAAAAACAAGACAAAACAAAACCCCAGATACCTTTGCCAATAGTTGAAATAAATGGCTGGGCAAAACCAGCTGATAACCAATATATTCTCAATCATAATAAGAATCTATTTTTTGGTTACTGACAGAGTGAAGCCAAAAAGCTTCAATAAATCTCGTAATTTTATAGCCTTTTAAAACATATTGCTTTCAGTTGCCTGTGCTTTCCTGGCTGCTGGGACCTCTGTGTACTGAGCAACTGGGTGAGCTGAGCCCGACTCATTTTATTAATTGTTGTTATTATGTAGTGCTCTTCTCTGAACTATGGTGGAACTTCTCCTGCACACTGTACTTTGCTATCGGCGCCCCATTTCTTGCATGAATATGAACGGTGCTAGGTCTACCCATTCTCTCATCATTAATGTGCCCAAATAAATTACCTCCCTGCATTACTGTGACATTTTCATGACATCAAAACAATTCTCTGTTTAACAATGTTATCAGAGGTGCTTTGGAGGAATTTTGTGTCTCCGTAATCTCTGCTTGTCCCAGCCACCCAAACTTAAGTTAACACGGCACTTTCTTTGTCACTGAAGCTTCAAGAAAATTCTTAGTGCTCCTTGTACCTACCCAGTGAAGCTGCCTCTCCTACGTAATGCGATTCTACAGGTGCTACTGTCTCAATGGGTTAACTAACCCAATATTTTAATAATGTTTCAGTTTTGAGGTATTACTGTGTAACTATTGTATATTGCACAACCTTTGTTATTATATAACAAAAGGAAGCATGCTTGTGTAACTAGCAAAAAATTAACTCTGAGCGCAAACGGACACAGTTCTTGTCATTTCAGCATTTGACCAATGGTAGCGAGACACATTTGTCCAGGCATCTGTTAAAGGTCAAAGAAATTGAAAGGAGCAGTTAATGCTTAAATTTTGGCTCTCTCTCCTTTTTAATTTTGTGTACTTTTGATAAATTTTCTTTGCTTTTATCTAAACAACTGATTTGAAGACAACAATATGCAACATAACAACCATTGCTGAAATCCTAGCATTTTGTTTAGTGAAATTCTGTATCGTTTCTAATGTTTGTTTTTTATATTTTCTTTAAAAAATTTAAAAGGTCAAATAAGCACTGTAATGTGCATATACAGGAATACAAATGCCTACACTGAAACTTCATCATGTTGCTTGGTTGTCTAATAAAAGCTTCCACTGATTTCTAAGTATTATCTTTAAAATAAATTTACAATATTTAAACCGTCTTGAAGAGAATGCTCAGGCTTCAAAGAAAAGACTCATCAATTCTCAGAGTGTTTCAGAATCATTGAAAAAAACAGAAAGGGCAGACTTGTCCCAGTGAGGCCCTACTGGGCAAAATGACCTCGGCTCTCGGGGACACCTTCTTACTCCTGAAATTGAGTGTAATATCTACTTCATGAAGTTGTTGTGAAAATGTAAACACAATACTGCATAAGTCATATCATGGCTATCATAGTGTGATCATGCTTTAATCAGGATTGTACTCAGGGGGAGATAAATGAGACCAAACATTGCACTTCTGGTCACATGATGTTGGAAAAATATAAATATAAATTTAAACTTCAATTTCTTTATCTATAATACAGCAGTGGTATCAATGTCTACTGGGTGGAGGGAAGACATGGAAATAAAGTTCACTGTGGCATATGCAATTGATCTCTTTATGCTTTCATTTTTTTCCCCCATTTCCCCAATCTTCACCAAACCCTGAAAATAAAAGATTCTTTTCTAGTGGTACCTAGTTTCCTTGTGAGGAATTAAGTTTTGTACTGATAGCAGTTTTTCTGGGTCTTTTTTTTTTTTAAATACTAACCACTTGATAGTTTCCTCATGAACTCAGCTGCTCTACATAGTGCCATATGCTACAGAATAGTGAATTTACTGGTCTCTAAAAGAGGAAAACAAACAAACAAACAAACGAAAGACAAAAAAGGGAAGCCAAGCTTGTGTTTCCATTTCTAAGTGGATTTCACAAGTTTGTCTGACTAGAGCATTTCTAAAACCTCTGGTCCAAAACTTACGTACATCCATTTTGGTAATACAATCAGCAGGCTTAAAAGAATATTTCAGTGGCTGGTGAAATGGTTCAGCAGTCTAATGCACCTACTTAGGAAAGCTTAGGCAACCACAGGGACCAGGGTTTGATCCCTGGCACCACATGTTGGGCTAGCCCCACCCCCAGAGCAGGCTGAGCCGGCTATAATATTAAAAAAAAAAAAAAAGAAAAATAAATAAATAAAAGAATGTTTCATGTTTGTGATAGGTAAACTCTGAGAAGACTTTCCATTCAAATAAAAGAACAGAGATTAGCAGCATTACTTAATATTTACCCTTTAAATCCATCCATCCATCAAAATTATGTGTGAAACACTTTCTATGTGTCCGTCTTTCTCTTGGGCTTTGATTTTTAAGAAGAGAGAAAGTTTCATGAAAAACAAATTTATGTCACAACTGTGTTTTAGCAATCAGCAAATATACCGGGCAAATAAGGTATTTCCTTTTCAAGAGTCAGCAATCACTATAGCTACACAGGTGAGCAGATAGTTACAGGTATAAATATTCTATATGTGAGATTAATAAAAGGATGCTAGAGCTATCATTCCAGAGGGAAGGTTTGCGAGTTATTTTTTTTTTTTAATTTTATTTATTTATTTATTTTCCTTGTTTCAGAACCTTTATTTGTTTATTCACTCATTTTTATGGCCGGCTCAGCCCTCCCTGAGGGCAGGGCTGGCGCAGCATGTGGTGCCGGGGATCGAACCGAGGTCCCTGAAGCCGCCCAAGCTTTCCCAAGCAGGCGCTTTAGACCACTGAGCCATCCTGCCGGGCCCCAGGTTTGCGAGTTATTAATACTAGGTTCTAGGTCTGTCTAACCAGCTTCAAGCCCTTGGTACACAGAGATCATCACCTCCTACTTATTTTAATTTTTATTACTTGTGCTCGGAATTGAATCCAGGGCCTTGGGCATGTATTCTGCTTCTGTGTTACACCTCCAGGCCTAGAGTTATTGTTAAATTGAGGGGTTCAGATGGTTCCTCTCAGATTAAGTCACTTGTCTTCTGGGAAGCGTTGATTGACTCATTCTGGAAACTTGTGACAGTTCTAATTGGAGAAAACGAGATCATAGAGTTGATAAGGCAGGGAACCCGACGGTCTCATTAGTGAATGAACACCGTGCTACTGTTCATATAGAAACCCAAGAAAACGCTGCTGAAATGGGGCAGTTAAGGGCAGAGTGCCAGAGAATTTGCTTACTTCCAACTCAGAGTTAGCTTTACCCGAAGCTTGTGAGCTATGAATCCAAAAGTTAAGGACCAGTTAAGGGCAGATACATTCCCTAAAAAGTCTTTTACTTATTTATTTAGTACAGGGTCTCACTACACAGCCCAGACTCCTAGCAATGCTCTTCCTGTCTCAGCTTCCTCAGTGCTGAGATTACAGGCATGTGCCACTACACCTGGTTTTGGGTACGGAGGGTGAGCCTGGGGTTCCAGGTCTGGCATGACATGCAATATCAAGGATCAAATCCTGGTCCTTGCACTTGCCCGACAAGTGCTTAGACTGCTGAACTATTTCCCTTGATAGCTACTGGGGAGACTTTTATGACATACTCAAAGAGCATAGTGACAGATCCAGAAGTTAAGCAAAAGGATTTTCTAAATGGAATGGGTATCCGTGGTGCTGGTGTTTTCTGATCTAACAGTGACTAACTTCTTCAGTGAGTTCCACCTCGCCCCCTTCTCTCTTACTCGTGGTCATCCTAGTATTCTGTGAGTCCAGAGTAAAGCCCAGGAAAGATAAGAAAAGTCAAAGGACTGTGCCACTGGTGCACACTGCTCTCAGGTTGGAAAAGTGCACCCTCATAGATCCAGTTTAACCGGATGTTCCAGAACAAGGCTGTTCAATGGGCTGGTCATAGCCCAGGCAGGGTGGGGAGAATTGCAAAAGCCACTCATGCCCTCAGTGCAAATGAGCTAGCATGCAGCAGCACAGCGACTGTCTTAGCTAAACAGTGCTTACCTATGTGAACCCCTCTTAGCACTTAATTGCATTCTTTTGTCCATAGCTCTTTTTATGGTTTAGACGCTCATGCCAAGTATCATTGAAGTTGGCCAGGTATTGTGACTCATTAGGTTTCTAGCTAATGAAAAGTTGGGAATCAGTGTTGGAATTTCCTTCGGGAAGCTTTAGAGTGCCTTGTTGAACTTTGTTCTGTCTGATATTTGGTGAACTGGAAGTTGAGAGTTTCGATATGTATGCCAATTTATCAACAGCATGGATCGCAATTTCATTATAATCATTTTCCTTTTTTGTTTTGATATCTGTCTTCAGAAGAGAAGTAACTAAGACCACTTAGCTTTCAAAATTCAGATAGGCCATCCTGACATCGCATTAACCATCTTCCAAAGTGTCTTAGGGACAGCTGATATTTCTTTTAGTAAATATTAGATTACAAATTTAAGAAGTTTAGTGTTAGTGGTACTTTTAGTTATTCTTCTTCTGTTTATATTTTTTAATTAGTAGATGTGGAAACCATCTTTTAAAAGGCTGAGTAATTTCCTCTTGACCCCACGGTAGAGGGAACAGAGTCAGAACTGAAACTCTTTAACTTTCAAATCAGTTCCTACTTCTCTGTTCCCAAAATGTGTTTCCTGAGGTGTGGCCCATAAAATGCTGTTAATCCCCAAGTCTCTTTTAGAGGGCCCACGAGGTCCAAAGTATCGACACCACTAAGCTGTCAGTTGCCCCTCTGCATGTTGTCTTCTCATGAATGCTGACTGGAATTCTCCAAAGTTCTGTGACATGAACTATTGCAATAATGAACATGAAGGCAGATATGAGAATCCAATTGTCTTCCATTATGTCAGCCAGTAAAAAGATTCCACAATGTTATGAAACAATGCCATTGGGCCAGGGAGAGAGCTTGTTGGTCTAAGTGCCTGCCTGGCATGCGCAAGGACCTGGGTTCGATCCCTGGTACTGCATGCTGTGCTGGTCCTGTGCTGAGCTGCGCACTGCAACTGGGTGTGATGGCACACACCTTTAATCCCACCACTGGGGAGGCTGAGACAGTAGATTTCTTTCCTGCTACACTGGGGATTGAACTCAGGATCTTGTGCTTGCCAGGCAGGCATTTATGCCACTGGGCCAGTTCTCTGGCCCAAGCCTGAGACAGTAGGATCACCAAGAGTCCAAGCTGTCTAGTGAGACCCTGTACCAAATAAATAAATAAAAGACTTTTTAAAAAAAAAACAAAAAAGAAACAATGCCATTATTCTCATTAGTTTTTGAGAACTATTGTTCATAACAATGTATTGTTTACACTGATATATAATGAACTATTTTTATTATAAAATCAAAAGTATTAAAATTCCTCAGTTGTCATATATATCATAAAATATATAATATATAATAATTATATATATAATATATATTTTGTATTTTGTAAGAAAGGGTCTATAGGATGTTCAGGGTTTCGCTACTAGATCAGACTTGTAGTGATCCACCTGTTTATAGCCTCCCAAGAACCAGGATTGGATTACAGGTGTGAACCAACACACCCAGCCTCAATTGCCATCTCATTGTGCTGCAGGGGACAGGGCAGGCACTACAGGCCTGGGGATGGAATCCTGGCCCCTGTGTCTGCTTGCAGATGCTTTAATCTGCTGAGCTGTTTGGTCAGCTCTGTATTTTTTATTTTTTAAATTTTTACTTAAAATACGTAGTTCAGTCTCTTAGTGAGCCTCCTGCCTCAGCCTTCTCAGTGCTGGGATTACAGGCGTGTGCCACTATGCCTGGCTTCAGTGGCTGGCATGGTGTGCCTGGGGCTCTAGGGCTGCATGGCACGTAGTACTGTGGATAGAACTTAGGTCCTTGCACTTGCCAGGCAAGTGCTTAGGCTGCTGAGCTATCTTCCCAGCCCTGCGATGTGTTCACATAAAAATGTTATTGCAGTAAAAGGCACATTGCTGCTGACCCCCTTGAAGTCAGTCCTCTTCCCTTTGAACACCACCTTATCATTCTCATCACTTTCAGAAGCAGTTCCAGGAGTTCCTTTTTCAGAATGTCTTAAAGTCCTGGATCAATTACAAATGTTTACCTTTCACAGTCTTTTTAACTTCTGGGGAATAGCCCCACACCATAGGGTGCCAGATCCACTGAATAAGGTAGAAGATGGCATGGCATAAAATTTTTACTAATACACTTGCTGTTAGAAGGCACACAGCAGCACCACTGGTGGCATTTTTAAATCACACCTATAAGGACACTCAAGAGAGAGGGCTTCTAGAATTATTCCAGCAAGTGGAAAGTACTATGAGATAGTGTGTTCAAAGTGGTAGGGGATATTTTAAGAAGCACTGATAGCAGTGTGTCTTTTACTAGATTATATTGAAATTTTTGGAGCACTCACCAACGTTTTGGTCAGCCATTGTATTAGATGCCTAGGTAGGTAAGTGATGGATAGACAACTAATCTCCAACATTAACCAAATTATTGAGAACCTCAGCAATCCTGAAAGATGTAGGGCCAGGGAGATAACTCATTGGTCTAAGTGCATGCCTGGAAAGTACAAGGACCCAGGTTCGATCTCTGGTACCACATGCCATGCAGGCAGTGAGACCCTGTACCAAATAGGTAAATAAATAAATAAATAAATAAATAAATGATTTAAAAAATAATTTAGACATTTAAAATTTTTTAAAAATGTGAATAGGTTATGAGGCCCAAGGTCTGAGCATTACTGTACTGAAAAATATTGTTTAGATGTAAAGTCTGTTCCAAACAGTGCAGTGACAGCTTCAGAAACTGTCCTGTCAAATACATTGCTTAGCTTTTGCTTTATACAAATGCTATCCAAGTAGTCATCCAAGGGAACAAAGATCATGGCCAAGAGAGGTCTTCCTTGGCTGGGGAATGGGAAGCCCACAGACTTTGAAGAGCTGGAGGACAGAGAGGACGGTACCTGTTCACCGGTACCGTCTTCATCCTGCAGAAACACGAGTGACTGTGGAAGCCTGGTGTGATGCTTTCATCGTATCCCACAGGTACGCAGCTTGAAGTCAAGTCCACCATCTCCAGAGCCAACTAGTCTTTCTACACTCTTCCTACGTTAGTGCAAACTCCAATGATCCCAGACCACGAGATGTTATACTAGACCAGTGGTTCTCAACCTGTGGGTCGCAACCCCGGCGGGGGTTGAACGAATACATAATGCATATCAGATATTTACATTCCAAATGATAACTGTAACAAAATTACAGTTGTGAAGTAGCCACCAAAGTTATTTTTTGCTTTGGGGTCATCGCAACATGAACAACTGTATTGCGGGGTCACAGCATTAGAAAGGTTGAGAACCACTGTACTAGACCATAATAGAGAAGTCCTGTGTACAGAAAAAGTTTCTTTACACATCCCAGAAAGAGACACCATCCTGTCCTCCTCCTGCAGTTGTACTTGTCACCTCTCCTTCTCTCATTGCTCTAGAATGGAATCCAAGAGCATGTCAGCTCCTCTGGCCTCTGGCAGACCCAGGGAAGAAACTGAAGAAGAGACAAATGGAGATACTTTTGATATGGAAATTGGTGTGTCAGATCCAACGTTGGTGATGGTGTGAATGCTTACGCGGCATAAGGAGTAACAGCAGAGACTTTTCTTCCCCTGTAGAGTGTATTTTAATTGTAAGAAGATGCAGTGTCTTTCTTGGTTTGCACAACAAATTCACAAGCAAGTATTTACATGTTAGCTACATTATACTACCAGCTCTAGAGATAGTAGATTACTGCCAAGGTCAAAGTACATAAAGAACATTCATCATCCAGTGGGTTTGTAGAAAGAACAAAGAGCAGCTCTTGAAAGGTATCTTCAAAGAACAGTAAAATGTTCCGCTTTGCTACAGGATCCTGATTTAAGGAAATTCTTGGACAGTTCAGAGCTGCCCAGAGCAGTTAGCACATAGGCCCTGAATGTAGCCGGAATATTGGGGATGCTGAATGAGGCCATGGATGATCTCAGCCAAATGACAATTAAGATGGATGAGTAGCATGTATGGCTTGAAGAAAAGCAGCAGTGATGTGAGATCTTGACCAGCAACTTAGGAGATTTCACGTCAGGGAGGAAGTCTTGGTTTGTTGCGGAAAAGAACTTTCAGTCAATACAGCTATGTTTGCAAAAAGTGTTGCCATGTTAGGGAATTCTGAGGTCACATTGCTTTGTCTAGAGCTCTGTCTCAGCTTGCAAAGGTCAAAGAGAAAATAGACCAGTTGCATCAAGAACAAACCTTTGCTGACTTCTATGTGTTTTAAGAACTACCTAGTGACAACATTCATCTTATACAGCAAGCTAAAAATATAATAAGAGAGTGTGAAGTGCCAGTGCAACAAGGAGGAGTTCTTTTTTTTTTTTTTTTTTTTTTTTTAATACATCAGTTATTTAAGTAGGTTCTTAGTAAGAAATTTAGAATACTAATTTATGAGGATAAACTCTGTTTGTCAGAGCAAAAATGGATTGCAGGTAGTCCTGGAGCTGGAGAACAGCTTTGATTTTTGTTAAAACCTATGAGTCCACCACTTTCTGACCCACCTTGTGCTGCTCTGAAATCTGGTATCTCTCTTTCTTGGCATTGAAGATCTCGTCCTCCTGGTGTCTGGGTTTCTGCAGCTTCTTCTTCTTGAAGTAAGCATCAGTGAGGTGCTTGGGGATTTTCACTTTGCCCATATCAATTTTTGTAGAGGTGGCAATGACAAATTTCCGGTGTGTTCTTCATAGAGGAACATGATTAAGGCTAAGAGGCACAGTCACAAGTAGCAAGCCACTGTCCAACTGCTTCAGGGAGACCACTCTCTTGCCTCTGTGATGCTTGGTGAGGATGATCAAGATGGCGCTGGGAGTGATGCTGGCTCCAAGTTTCCTCACATGCTGACTGATGGCCTAAGAGCTTCTGGGGCACATCTTCAATAGGGTAGCATCTAGGCATTTTCTAAAGCTTAACCACTTGGGTAGCCCCATTCTTGTCCCCACCGAGTGGCTTTGTGAGAAGCCAGACACTAAAGAGAACAAACCTGAAGCCAAGAAGGCTTCTGCCAGAGATATTGGTAAAAAGAAGCCAAAAAAGTCCAAGAAGGGGCAGCCACACAGCAGTAGAAATCCTGTCCTGGTCAGAGGAATTGGTAGATACTCCCGATCTGCTACGTATTCCAGAAAGGCATCATACAAGAGAAAGTACACAGCTGCTAAATCAAAGGTTGAGAAGAAAAAGAAGGAGAAAGTTCTGGCTACCATCACATAGGAGGAGATTTTTGACGGATCTCTAAAATAATTCAAAAAAGAAGTGCGAAGATCTGAGAAAGAACTAGTGAAGAACTTTAAAGCTGTCGTCATCAAGTACTTAGAATCATTAGTATAAACACAGCAACAGCTGATAAAATACTGGGAGGCCAAAGCTACTGCCTAACAGGACTATCTGACTAAGGACAACATGGGTGGGGTCAGTCATCCTGACTCCACAGTGAATCACTTAAGACACCCAAATGAGCCACTCTGCATTTTAAGAATTACATGTGCTTTTTTTTTTTTTTTTTACATGAAACACACACACACACACACACACACACACACATATACACACAGTCTGACATCACAAGCTGCCTGTCCTGATTGTCTTTGAATTAAGTAGATTGAGGTATGACAATCTGCAACACTCTGCTGTATTGAGCACTATCATGTCTTAAATACTTGCACAAAAATACGCACTGTGAGGTCAGAAATATATTTTTACAATATTTTTTCTTTGTAGTTGTTCATAGTATGTTTCCCCTCTTCACATTCACCAATGAATTATCGATGTATAGTTAATGTTCACTTTTACATTCCTGTACAATCTTGAGGCAGGATTGGAAGTTTGACCTCAGCCTGGGAAAATAAGCAACTTAGCAAGACCCTGTCTCAAACTAAAACTTAAAAGAAGAGCTGATAATGTAGCTCCATTGGAGACCTTGGGTTCCACTATTGCAACAGAAAAAAGTAGGTTGTACATATTTCAGATTTAGAAGCTTGGCCTACAGGCGTCTTATGGGTAACTAAAAGCAGGATTAAATCCCTGCCTTTGTTTTATGGCTGTTTCCTTTATTGCCTTAGAACTTTGGGTCAGATCTCTCTGCAGCTCAGCTCAGAGGCATGTTCGTTGTGTAAAGATTGCCCATCTAAAAACTGGTAATACATCATACCCCAGTGATACATGTGCATCCACGTTTATGGCAGTGCAATTTGTCATCCCTAAATCTTGGGCAACCCAAATGCCCATGAACTGAGGAATGGATAAAAAGATGTGGTCTTTCTATACAATGGAGTATGACTCAGCTATAAAAAGGTAAACTTGAGGATTTTATCAGTAAGTGGATGCAACTAGAGACCCTACTCCTAGGGGAAATAAATCAGACCCACATGCCCAAACATCATGCTGTCTCCCTGGTGTAAGAACCTGAAAGAGTAACTAAAATCTGAGAAGCACACTAGAGACTGTGAAAGGGAAAGAATCTGCTCAAAGGAAAGGAACAAAGAAAGAAAGAAAGAAAGAAAGACAGAAGGAAGGCAGGGAGAAAGCTATATTTATGTGTAGACACAGCAGAGCTGGGATCACTGCACTGCTCATTTCTGCTGGTCTATTGCAAGGAGCAGTGAATGCTTAAATTTTTTCTCTCCTTAATTTTTTATAACTTTTTTGGACCAACTTTGCAAGTTTATATCTGGCAATCCAAACAACTGACTTGAAGACAACAATATAGAATATAAAAACCATTGTTGAATTCTTATTGTTTTCTTTAGTGAAACTCTGTATCACTTCTAATGTTTTTTTGTTTGTTTTCTAATATTCTTATTCTCTTTAAAAAAATAAAAACGGGCAATGCGAAGTTTATTAGCCATAAAGTTACCTAAGCTGTTTCATTCTCCTTCAAGACTGAAGACAGCAAGGGAAGAATAGCTTAGGTATTTTTAAGAGTTGCAGGAATATTTAGTTGTGAACTTTTGAAATGTTTAATTTCAGCCCCCTGAAGCAGTGCCTAGAGGGCTGTGGTCTTTTTCCTAAGCCTGCCTGTCACCTTGGATTCTAGGAAAAGCAGAGGCTCACAGACAGAAATTCCCTCATGATCAGATCACCACCCCAAGGGAATAGATTACCTATTGGAGAGATGGAAACTGCTCCCCAAGCAGAAGCAATTATCTCATGGGAACTGGGTTGCCTGCTCCAGGAGCACCTCATGGAACCAGTCCTGTGGCAAGGATGAACTAGACCAGGGCATGACCAGTATCACCTGTCAGCCCCGCAGACCCTACAGCTATGCCGCCTCCCCAAGTCGTTTGCTCCCCTTTTCTTATGAGCTGTGAGCCCCAGGAAAATCCACCTTTCATCTTTGCGTCTTTATTCTTCCCAGCCTGGCCACCCTGATTAAAGCGGATTTTCCTGCCCTTGCCAACTGCTTATATCCTTGATTAGCATTCTGGGATCAGTGACAAAGCCTGGTCTGTTGAGGACCCCAGAGCTGGGGCTTTTGCCACCCTCCACTCCCCACCGGACTCTGTGCCAACTCTGGTAATATATATGCACAGCGGACTTCTACTGAAGAGTAAGAAGGGCCTAAGTCCTATTCCGTGTGCCAAGATGGGCAGAACTGGAGGTCATTATGGTAAGTGGAATAAGCCAGACACTGAAGAACAGACACTGCACGATCTTACATGTGCCACCTGGATGGGCCAGACTCATGGGAACAACAGTGGGATGGCGTCCCCAGAGGCTGCATGTGTACGCGTGCATGCACGCACGCACACTGGATGCTTTAAAGGACCCACAACTGCAGTTGGAAAAAGGGCCTGTGTTCATTAGCCCTATGGCACAGCATGGTGAACATAGCTAATAGCAGTGCATTCTTGGAGATAGATACTACGTGTGGTCACTACAGAAACATAATAAGCATGTGAATGAGCTTGATTTAGCCATTTGCAGTATACATGAATTTCAGGGTCTGGGGAGATAGCTCAGTAGGATAAGTGCTTGCCTGGCAAACGTAAGGATCTGAGTTCAATCCCTGTTCTGCTAAAGAAAAAAAAAAAAAGAAGAAGAAATATCATGTTTTATCCAATAAATATACATAATTTTCATTTGTCAAAGAAGGAAGAGAAAGGAAGGCAGGAAGAGCAAGGGATCCTAGAATATTTAATGGCTGTATCGTGAATGTATGCTCATAAGTGAAATAAACCAGATCTACATATGCAAATATCATGTAGTCTCCCTAGTGTAAGGACTCAAAAGAATAAATAAATAAATACATACATTTTGGGTGGCACCAGGAATCAAGCTGAGGACCTTGCGTTTTCTGCATCCTCAACCCCTATAATTTTTTTTTTAGAAGAGTGGCTTACAGTGATGATAAGCCCAGTATCTATGTTATAGAATAATAGTATCACAAAGCTTTTCTGCTGGAGGGTTGAGAATGTAAGTTAACAGACCGACAATTGGAGAATAAGAAGGGCTATAAGGATAGCCAATATTTTGGCCCTAGCCCTTCAAGGTCAATAAAGACCCAGGATATAAGAGAACCTGTGCTGTAATATACTATA
>PVJA010037231.1:0-20534 GCA_004027025.1 Myocastor coypus
GGTCTCGCTATGCAGTTCAGGCTGGCCTTGAGCTCACTTTTGTAGCCCAGGCTGGTCTCGAATTCACACCGATCCTCCTGCCTCAGCCTCCCGAGTGCTGGGATTACAGGTGTGTGCCATCATGTCTGGCTTATGATTGCTTTTTTTTTTTTCACTGCCAACCGAGCTCAGGGCCTTTGTGCTGAGTTACACTCCCAGACTTTTAAATTCTTTTCCTTTTGAGATATAGAGGGTGTCAAAGCCAGCTAGCTACACACATAAGCAGGACCTGTCAATTAGAGTCCCAGGCAGTGCCAAGCAATTTGCAGGACTCCACACGCAGGACTCCTTGTGGGGCCCCACGAGGCGCAGAGCAAGTGCAAGGACGTGCAGCAGGAGGGCCCGCCGTGGTGACTGCTCAGGACAGCCCAGTGCGCACTGCTTTCTGCATTGATCCCAACCTCTTTGTTTGGCCCAAGCTCACCCTACAAAGACACTTTTACCTTTTACCCCTTCACCCCTCACTTTTCAAATAAACTTTTGGCACCGTTTTTGGTTTGTGTCTTCCAATTCTTTGTTTGAAGCAAGAGCTTGGAATGCTTTTAACTGGTGAGCCTCTAAAGTTGCCTGACAGCAAGAAGGTCTCACTAAATCGCTAAATTGCCTACACTGCCCTTGAACTTGCAATCCTCCAGCCTCAACCTCTGAGTGCTAGGACTATAAGCATGTCACAATGCCTGGCTTATGACTTTAAACAATTTGTTGAATGATTAACATTCAACTATTCGATAAATATTTATTGAGTTTGAGTATTATACTAGGTCCTAGATATAAAAATGAATTCAGTAATGGGAGATACCAATAAAAGAGCGTCAAGAGAGGGAGAGAAGGGAAGAGAGACAGAGTCAAGGACACAGGCACCAGGCGAGGCTTCCCAAGCCAAGTTCTGATTTGACACCTAACATCGCAAAGCAGCAATCACAGGAAGAGCTATCGCCCACTCCCCGTCTGGCAGGTGTCAGGCTCTACCACCTCACATGCCCATTTCACTGATTTTTCATAATAGCCTTGCAAAGTAGGGGTTATTATTCTCATTTCCTAAATTGAATAAACCAAAGAAGGAATTTAGGTAGTAGCGCCCAGGTCTAAACAACACTAAGTGCTGAACCAACGCTAGATTCTAGGGAGCTGGTGGCAGTGGTTCAGTTACTATGATTTCCAGTTACACATGACAAATTCAGCTGTACATTTCCCTACTCTTTTCTCCAACCCCAGGAAAATGAAGTAAAGACACTAGGAAGATATCTGCCTTTACAGAAAACAAAACAAAACAAAAAAAACACTGAATGGGAACAAAGATGTTAAATTTAGAAACTGGAAATCAGCTGTGGCAAGTGGCTTAAGCAGACCTCAGAACACTGGATAGCAAGTGCCAGTGACAGCGAAAGTAGGACAGACTTGTGAAGCCAGCTCAGGCCCTGGGTTCCAGCAAAGCTCAGGAAGCGGGAGGGCTGCAGTCCCCTCTGAGCTGGAGTGCAGTCAGTCGTGCAAGGTGAAGGCACAAGCAGAGAACTGCCTGAGGGGCTCCCAGGCCGAGAGGGCTGGCAGGATTCTTCCTGGGCCCAAGCTGATTAGCTCAGCAGAGCAGACGAAGGGTCTCTTTCTGGAGAGAACTTACGAAGCCTGTACCTTCCCTAGTTAACCTAGAATAAAGAGCATTTATGCAGAATTCTCTTCTCCTACTCTTACTGACATCTCTTTGAGTAGACTAGAAGCTATCACTCCTTATTTGAACTGGACTCCTAAGTTAAAGCAAAGAATAACAACAAACTCAGAAGTTTAACTTTAACCAGTTTATTCACCAACTATGTTGGAGTACCAAACCATTTCATTGCTTTTCTTTTTTTCAGATAGGAGCTTGCTACATAGTTTAGGCTGGCGTTGCTAGCCTTGATTGCTCTGTGTACCCCAGGTAGGCCCCCAACTTGCAGCCATCCTCCTGCCTCAGTCTCCCAGGGCTGAGATTCCAGGTGTGTGCCACCATACTGGGCTGGCACTTCCTGTATATCCACCGTTTGAATTCCACTTTGTGTTTCTTGTACAAACCACACCCCTACTGCATTCTTTTCAGTTTCTTTCTTTTTTTTTTTTTTTTTTTTTTTTTTTTTTTTTTTTTTTTTTTTTTCTGTCTTTTTGAGACAGGGTCTTGCTGTACAGTTCAGGCTGGTCTTGAGCTCAGTTTTGTAGCCCAGGCTGGTCTTGAACTCACACCAATCCTCCTGCCTCAGCCTCCCGAGTGCTGGGATTACAGGAGTGCGCCATCAGTTTGTTTCTGGTCAGCATTGGTTTGTAAACACAGAATGAAATTTAAACACACATTTGAAGTGAAATGAGTACAGAATAATTTAAGATTTCAAAAATTCTTTTTAGTTTCTCTTTTACAAATATTTTACCCATAGGCTATCAGCATATTTATTAATGGATAACCTTTCAAGTTTTCCCAAAGCATCCAACTTTGAATACTTTATAGAAACAACTATATTCTCTTCATACTAAGATTTTAATTTATAAGAATATTTAATTAAATTGCAAAGATGTAATAACATGCATCTGATGTAAGTTGTCTTATAAACAGACCCAACTTTCAGAGCATTTCTTCATCTCTCCGGTCTGAATTATATTCCTTATCTCTAAATCTCCATATTATGAACAATAGAAAATAAGGTAAGTAAATAAGGAAGACTGAACAGGGACTTGCAGATCACAAGATAGAATCTGAAGCTTATTCTATCCATAATGAGAAATAAGTAGAGCATCTAGGGAGGAGAGGGAGGGATATCGCTGTTGTAGAAGATTCTTCTGGGGGCACAATGCGGCTCAGGCTCAAGGCACTTGGCCAGCACTGCAAGGGTTTGATCCTCAGCACCACAAACAAAGCAGCGGCTGCACCACCTTCAGTGAAGAAAGTGAACTGATTCAGATATACTTTGGAGGTGGTCGTATCGAGATTTGCTGATGGGTTGAAAGTAGAGGAAGAAGGACATGCAGAGCTTTAGAACGACTTCTAGATGGTGGACGTGCCTGAGCGGAATGGAAAAGGCATTCTGTGAGGTGGAGATTCTGGTGGGAGCATAGGTTTGGGTGGAGGAAACGAAAGCTTTGCTGTTAGTCATATCGAACTGAAAAAGCTGTCGGAGAGAGATGGTCAGTAACTGACTGGTGAAGTAAGCTTGAAGCTCAGTGCAGAGGCTGGGCTGAGAGAGAATCTGGTTCTCACCCCGGTTACTTTGATTTTTATACTTCTGTTTCAAACTACACTGGGAATATTTCTGTATTAGCCATACCATAAATATTGGCACCCTTTTCTCATGTACCTCTCATTTCTATCAACTGATACTTGCTGATTAAGGCTGTTAGTATCCGCTCTGCTGTATGACCATCTTCAAACTTTCCACACTGTCTCTCAGACTGACCCTAAAAGCTGGGCACCATTGCTTAGCACTCACAATAATCAAGTGAAGCTTAGGAACTGAAGGGCCTAAGTGTACGCAAGGAGATTTCTTTCTCAGGTGGGGCTAAGGCTGGGCGCCACTTGAAGAGAAGGGCTCTAGTATCCACATAAGTAGAACTTCCTCCAGGTTAAAAACAGGCCCTGTGAACGCTGAAGGCATTAACTCAGTTGTGAACTTGCATCAGCGCTGCCTGACTTCAATTTGATTCTTATTCATTTCATAATGATGTATTTTTTTTTCCTCTTATGCAAACTGCTAGAATCTTCTCTTCATGACTGCCTTGAAATTACATAAAGATGTCTAGGGTGTATTTTTCCACACGTGTGCCAAACCCTCAGTAAACCATTTCAGCACCTCTGACAGAAGGCGCTCTCTGCCTAGAGGGCAGGCAGAGCACTGGTCAGGAGCACAGGTGCTGGAACCACGCTACTGGCGGTGTGTTAGGCTGTTGTAGGGACTCACTGTGTAGCCTTGAGCAAGCTGAAGGAGTTTTCAAAGTCACTCTAAAACAAGCTGCTCTGGAATGTTGACTCCACCGAGTTAAAGGCACTTGAAAAACAGTGGGTAGAAGAAAAACATTCTGAGCTTCCTTCTTTTTTTTTTAAAGGAGGTGAAATTCCTATGTGAAAGATATCCTCCTTCTAACAGAAGGAAAAAACTCTTATCAGCAAGCACAGGAAACTGAGTATGAAGGAAATTTGTACAAACAAACCTCAGAAACATCTTTTCCACCATTACCCAACTCACCCAAGTGAATAGCCCAAGGCAGTTCCTGCTCTGTGTCCCAGATTCGCTCTGTGGGTCTTCATTTCATGTGTGATTTCTTTTTCTTAGTCACTTTCCTCCTTACTCATCTTACAACACCTGAGCCTCACGACCTACAGGGGGACAGGTGTATTTTGGCTCATGGTTTTATGGTTTGAGTCCATGGCGGGCTGGCTCAAGCATGTGGCATGAGGGCAGGTGCTAGAGAAAAGTTCTAATCTATGGCAGTCAGAAGCACAATAAGCAGGGAGCAGGCAGAGAAGCAGCTATGCCCTTACCAGCCTACCTCCAATGGCCCACCTCTGAGCAAGCCAGCAGGTCAGCCACTACAGCCCACAATCTAGTCACTTCCTACAGCACACAAGACTTGGGACATTCTAGGTCCAATCCCTAGCACTCTTGCCCTACATAAAACTTGTTTTAAATATACTGGCATGTTTTTCTCACATTGGGCTGTGTGCCAATTTAATTGTTAGCCAAAATTCCTTAAAAGGGTACACATTAAATTTTTCCCCCTTATAGTTTGTCTAAAAATGAGAATTTTCAGCATCTTGCTATGTAGTTTAGGCTGGCTCTGTGCTCACTCTTGTAGCTACCAGGCTGGTTTGGAACTCACAGAGAATCTGGATCAATCTTCCAAGTGCTGGGATTTCAGGAGTGCATCACCACACCCTGGGCTGGGGTCGGGGCCCAGACCCGGGCCAGCATGACGTGCGTCCAGGGATCTGGGACTGGGTCAGAGTTCCTTGGGGTTCCAGCATGCGGAGCCAAGGATGGAACTTGGAACCTTGCGCTTGCCAGGCAGGTGCTTATGCCTCTGAGCTATCTCTCCAACCCCAAAATAGTTATTCTGATATAGTTCTAATCTTTGGTTGTCCATTCAATTTGAAATAGAATAGGGACCATCATTATTTTCCAAATAACTGCCCTGATAGTTGACATGTGGCTAGAACACTGGGTGGGCTTTTGTAGTCCTAATGCTAAGACAGGGTGGCATGCTCAGGACTGAAACTACTTGAGAGACACTTTTGAATAAGCCCTCTAACTTCTACCCTCTCTTTGTTCTTACCTTCTGTACTTGCTGACAGAGCCTATCAGGACTCTGTCAAGCAGGTTAGCTGGGCTGGGTATTACAGTTTTGATCTTTATGTTCTGGACAGGATCTCATTATGGTGTTCAGGCTGGCCTTGAACTCATGATCCTCCTATCTGAGCCTCCCAAGTATTACAGGTGTGCACTACTATGCCCAGCTCTTTTGCTCTATCCACAGGCTGCCACTGTTTCCCATATTCTGGAAAGTTCTTCCTTCCACTGTCTTCCCCGTACCAGTTTACTGTCTTTCTACTATTTAATAAAGTCATAGGAAGTGGTAAAATTAGATGTTTGTGCACAGTCTACTATCCTAGTGTTTTAAACTTTATTGTCTTTCTAAAGGAGTGGTCACCATTCAGGATTATTTAAAAGCCCTCCTCATTAGCTACCTCCTGTGAGGTAGAAAACAGCTAACACCATTTTCTACTGCATTGACCTTCAGTGTAACTGTTTTATATATCCTCCGCAAGGCTGATCAAATCAGAGGTCAGAAGATTACAATTAAGTGAGGAACTCTTGATCTCTAAAAGCATGTGTGTGATTAAAAAATATGATGAGTATTTACCTTAAATTTTTTATGGTAGTAGAAGACACATTACCATTAATTCACCTTGATCCAAACTCCCTTTTTTTGCTGTTTCTAAAGCAGTTTAGAAGCCCTCTTTTGTGTCTTTAGTTGTGCTACTATGACTGCCTCAATATTCTGAATCCATTCAAAACCTTCACCTTTAATGGTTATTTTGACTTTGGGAAGACCCAGAAGCTTCACAGTGCTACATCTTGTAGACAGGATGGAGAGGAGGTACACTACAATATTTTTATAAAACTCTGTGGGTTGACACTTGGCAGCAGCCTTCACTTGGCTGTTGATTACGCATCATAAGTACACGAGGACTTCCAGAGCAACTTCAGAAAGAATGATGGAACAGTTGTGTTTGGGGTGAGGGACAATGTTCCGAGGGGGATTAATGACCATGTATTTTACTGTAATTGTTTTATTTAAATATTTTATTTAAATAATTGTTTTATCTAAATATATAATGTGATCGCACCTTAGAGACTTTTGTTGACAAGTGTTGTGTTATTACACAGCTTACCTGAAGTGCACTTAGGACTTCTGGTTTGGGATGAAGGCTAGAGCAGGTATTCACTACATGTGCTTTTACTCTGACTTGATCGTGTACTTGTTAAAGTTTGCTGATTGGTACTTGAGAGACAGAGATGACTGGGATGCAGACTAAGAATCTAATAAAATGTGACACTATGACAACATTGTCAGGTGAAAAACATTTAAATATAAAAATCTCGAATCTGCTTTGTGGGACACTAGTCACATAAAATGATTTTAATAAAGGCAAGGTGATCAGTAAGCGGGGAAAACAACCACACTTTTGTCCTGTCTTTTGGGAATTCATCAGATTTACATTTAGAAAAATGTGAAAGTTCTGTAAGTTAAAATGTTTAACTTTTCAAATTTAAGTTTGAAAAGGTTATTTGGCCACTTCCCTTCTCTTCAGCATTGCCAGTACAAAACTAGCTCTCTTCAGAGTGCCCCTGAGGAGCGTTGCCAGTTACTGTTACTTACAATTTTTTTTTAATAATTTTTTTTCAATTTTTTTATTGTTTAAATTTAACAATGGGTATATTACATATTTTCACCCATCACATCAGTTTAGATTAATACATATAGGTATATAAGATTGATCAAACAATTAAACATTAACCTTTCTAAATCCACATTACTTTTTTTTTTTTCTTCTTTTCCCCCTTCTTTTCTTTGAAAGTTGACATATTGCATATTGTCCTCACAATCATTCTATAGAGTGCAGTGTGTGGGCATGACCCACCTCCCTATTGATGTTGCATAGCAAAAAGAAACAAAGAAAAAAAAAAAGGAAAGAATATACTTCTCTTTGGACTAAGAGGAAGCATATACATACACAGTCAAAGGTTTTGCAATTGCAGTTACTTACAATTTTTAAAACTTGGTAATTTAAAAAATTTGGTGGCAACAATAAGAAAAATGCTACTGAGTTTGTGACCTAGAGGCTGATGTCATCACTATAGTTTTCATCATGTAACATTAAGCACGTCTGGGGATAAGATGTCCACTGGGCAGGGTAACAAGCTCATCATGGCTGTTTGCCATGTTGCCAACTCCTGCAGAGAGGCCGTTTGCTCAGGCAGCGTAGTCTTATCTGATATGCCTTGCTTTGATAGTGGTATATTGAGATAATAAAAACAAGGTTTTACTTCTACCCTTACCTATTCCACAGGAAGGCTTCTGCAGTCGGCTGTGTTTGACCGGCAAAACCAAAGGACATGTTGGTTTTTGGAAGTCACTTCTCTGGGTGCTCTGAGTATCATAGCGTGGTTGGAAGGCATGCGCTGGCACTTTATCATGTGACCACCAGTCACACTATAAAAAATTGGAAATGCAAATTTGAAATTATTGGACATTTCCATGTGTTGCTTGATGTTTACAATGTTTAGTACTTCAATAAGTTATTGGATTCTTTTTTTAGTTATTGGATATTTGAAATCTAGGAATTGTATCTTTTCAGAAAGATTGTGCTTCTTAAAAGGCAGCTAAAAATAAATTACCATATATTTTTAGCCAAAGTACATTTGCTAAATTTCTAAGTCTATCAATAAATAAATAGTAAAAATGAACAAAATATAGTTCGATGTTTTGTACTATAATATTATTACATACTATCTGTACATATTCATATATGTTAAACATAACTTAGTCTAAAATTATATTCTATAATTTTATTATGGCAATATAAAGCATTTATTATCTAAAATGGTTGTTTTCAAAGTTTTCAGTTAATGATCCACACCATAAAATGCTTCTTCTACAATGCAAGAGCACACAGAGCCATAGAGGTACAAAGCTGAGACAAATGTTTCAGCTCTCTATAGTACATTACAGGACACTCAGCTATCTTTCTGATACATGTAATTACTTTCTATTTCATTTCATAATGCTGATTGTAACTCACTGAAAAACTTTGTTCTAACAGAAAATATGTCGAATGTTACTACCTTTTGGTGCTAACACTTTTAAGAATGCAAGAGAGAGAACTAATGAATTTTTCACCAGCACATATGACCATTAAACTATTCAGACACTGAGAAAGCAGTGAGGGAAGCTGTTGCTCACCTTAACTTTAGTTGGAAGTTCTAGAACTTCTTGATCAGGTAGAAGAGAACCCGTTAGGAAATGAAGTAGCCATGAGTAATGGTAAAGTATCTACTGCAGGCAATAAGAAAGTCAAGCTATGACTTCATAGCCAGAGACTATTACAATATTATTCAAGGGGAACAAATGTGTGCTTTTGATTAGAGAAGTCTACGTGGTTGCATAGAGTCAGCTCTTAAATAAGATTAGCTTCTAAACATACACATGCTTAAGATAGACAATACATAACTCAAAATAAAACTGAGCAGTGCACTTGTCAGAAGACTGTTGAGAAACTTAGAAGTCCATGTAACATATTAAGTGTAGCAAAAATAATTTCTCGAGAAAAATTATTTGAAGTAATCAAAGAAAGACTAACAAATTAGAAAGGGAACACTGTTCACAGCTGAAAGTCTGGATTACTCAGCTTGAGGTTTTCTGTTTAATGAAGTTAACCTAAGACTGAAAAAAGATCAATGAATCATACCCAAGAAGAATGTAATGACGAGAGAACTAGATCTCATGTTGCTACTTTAGATTAGTGCCAGTTTGGGAGCCAACTGCAAATTACAACCAGGAGTGATGGAACGATGGGTAACTGTGAAGGGTGACCAGAAACCACAAAGATTTGTGAAGCAGGCATTTCAAAGGAGAGATTGGCTAATGCCCCTTATTTTCAGAATGGGTTACAAAATGAATTTTAAAAATTAAGACTACTTAACATAGGTACTAAGAAAATTATAGAACAGATTCCTAAACAGATGGTGACTTCTCACTATCTGGCTAAAAATAGTCACATCTTACTGTTGTCACAGCGCCTGATTCTGGCAGCTCTCCTCCTCTCCATCTCATGACTATGACAGTGTTTACGCTGTCCCAAGGTCTGGGATTTATAGGCCTTATCTCACTCTCACCACAGTCCTACGAGGCAGGTACATCCACTTTACAGATGAGACAACTGCCGAGAGACCGAGTGACTGGCTCAGGGTATGACAGCAGCAGGCAGCAGCCAGACCTCAGTTCAGCCCTCATCTGCCACGTACTCCTAATTTCGGTGCTACACTGCTATCAGTGGAGCACGGCACCAGATAAGCACAAAGTGCACTATTTCAAAAGGAAAACTAAAGAGTCTCTAAACAAATTTTGTGCAGTTGTAACCAAACACCACAGACTGGGTAATTCATTATGACCAGAAAGTTATTGGCTCGCATTTCTGGGGCTGGGAAGTCTGACATCAAGGCACCATTGTGAAGGCAGGTTTAACTCTAGTTCTAAGATGCTGTCCTGGTCACTTCAATGAGAAGAGGTAGAACCGTAAGAGAAAGAATAAGAGAGGATCCACGTTGCCTTTTTATAACATAATTAATCTCATCCATAACACAGAACTTTCATGGCCAAATCATTTCTTAAAGGTCTCAACTATTAAAATGGATACAATAGCAATTAAATTCTGCATGAGTTTCAGAGAGAACACTTTCAAACCCTAGCAGTAAACATACTGAGAAAGTTCTCCTATTAAAAAGCTATATAGACCCCTCTTCAGTCAGATACCAGGCCAGGTGTGTGCATGGGACCTTCTGCACACTCACAGGAGCCTCCTCCAGCAGACAGTTCTCCTATGGAACCTTGGGGCACAACTCCCTGTAGAAAGGCTAGGGGCCAGACCCATCCCGCTAATCCAGAAGCTGAACATCTTGCTAGAGTGGCACGGCAGGTTCACTTCCATGGGCTGCAGCAGGAAGAAGCCCAGCACAGCAGTCAGACCCAAGCAGGCACATCTGGATGAGTTTAAACGTGGTAAATCTAGACTGGTAAGCTGATACACTTTGCTAGAACCAGATTTATGAGAGCATCTTCTCTTTCTCTCTGTTGATTGAGAGAGGGTGAAACATGTGATTGAAGAAACCAGTCTGCCTAGGGAAACTAATTTAAATACAAATTCCTAATTTAACAAGTTTTTAGCTTTTTGTCTTTTAGCAAAATGTTAGCACTTATGGTCTAAATACAAACCCATCAGTTACAAAAGATTGTCAACTGCTAAATATCACTACACATTATTAGTGTCCCTAATTGTAGTTCTGTAAATACAAAACCATAACTGCCTTAACCACATAATCTCTCTTGGGTAAGAATTTCAGTAGGTGCTAAGGTAATAACTGTACCAAAGCTCTACACCAAAGGTGAGAGGACAGTGCTATACAAAATGACAAAGAGAAGGAGCAAAATGCAGTCTCAGGACCCGAGCCCACCCAGAACAAATGCAGGAGACCCTAGCATAGAAGAAGTTGGAAATCACACACCCGAAATCTCTGAACTATCAGCATCTGAAGTAAAGAAACAACTGCAGAAAGATACAGAGGAAATCAGATCAGAAATATTCTAAGTTTAAAAAGAAATGATAACTATAATGAAAGATCTAAGTGCTTTTAAAATGGACACTGATAAAATAAAGGAGAATAGAAAAATGATGGAATCCTTGAATCAGCAATATAGGAAAGAAATAGAATGCATGAAGTAGATTCAAAGAGCTATACAGGAAATTAAAATCTCACTCAAGCTGGCAAAGCTGTTTAAATGAAGGTGAAAAAAGACTATCAGACTATGAAGACACCATTGCAGCTAGTGAAAAGGTCTCTTAAAGACAACTAGGATGTAAGAAAAAATAAATCAACATCTGCAAGATGATGCAAAGATGAACAACGTAAGGCTAATAGGCATCAGTGAGAAAATAGGAGTCAATTCAAATGATATAAGAATATAAGCAGAAATAATAGCAGAAAACTTCCCAAATATGGGGAAATAATTTGACACTCTGGTATGTGAAATATATGGAACTCCAAATAACATCAACCCAATTAAAAACAAACCCAGATATATAATAATCAAGATCCCAGAAATCCAGCACAAGAACAATATACTAAAAGCTACTAGAGAAAAGAAACAGATCACATTTAAAGGAAAAACCATCAGAACAGCAGGTTTCTCTTCACAAACTATCAAGTGAATAAGAGCATGGAGCAAAGTACTTCAAGTCCTATAAGAAAACAAATTCCAGCCCAGACTGCTATACTCTGCAAAACTCTTTCAAGTTTGATGGAGAAGTGAGATACTTCCATGACAAAGAACAATTAAAGAATTTCATAATGACAAAGCTAACCTGACACTGACTACTAAAAGATATTTTAAGGAGGGACCAAAATAACCACAACTCCATGATTGAGAATGGAAAAAACCCTCCAAACAGACAAACAAACACAGGAGAAAAAGGAGCAGGTAAGTAACATGTTAATCATAAGACAATACATCTCAATGTATATATCATCAATGTATATGTAGTCAGTTCACTAATTAAAAGAAACAGACTGACAGAGTAGATTAGAAAGCCAAATCCAACAATATGCTGTGTACAAGAAGCACACTTAACTCATAGTGAAAATTAAAGGCTGAAATTCAAAGGATACTACATGCCACAGCACCTCAGAAAAAAGCAGGGGTAGCAATCCTGCTTGAAGATGGCCATACTCCCAAAATTCCTAAATAGATTTAATGCAATCCCTATTAAATACCACCAACATACCTCATGGACCTAGAAAAATCATTTCTAAAATTTATTTGGACAGCCGGGCGTGGTGGCTCATGCCTGTAATGCCAGCACTCGGGAGGCTGAGGCAGGAGGATTGGTGGGAGTTCAAGACCAGCCTGGGCTACAAAAGTGAGCTCAAGGCCAGCCTCAACTGCATAGCGAGACCCTGTCTCAAAAAAAAAATAAATAAATAAATAAATAAAATAAAATAAAACAAAACAAAATTTATTTGGAACTAGAAAAAAACCTAGAATATCAAAGGCAATCCAGGGCAACAAAGGCAAGCAGGAGGCATTACAGTTCCTTATTTAAAATTACACTACAGCCGAGCGTAGTGGCACACGCCTGTAATCCCAGCACTTGGGAGGCTGAGGCAGGAGGATCGATGTGAGTTCGAGACCAGCCTGGGTTACCAAAGTGAGCTCAAAGCCAGCCTCAACTGCATAGCGAGACCCTGTCTCAAAATGACAAAAAAAATGTAACCATATCAAATTTATTAACAACATGTTGATACATAGCCTGTACCATGAGAACAGAACTGTGGGTGACAGAACCAATACTTTCACATGCATGAATAGAAGCACATAAATTTTTATATGAAGTACCAAAGCTAAAACTCTTACATTCATCATTAGCATTCTCACAGGCTTACTATAAAGCAGCATTCTAGCTGCAATATTGTCAGGAATCTGCTTATTTATAGCCTCTTTTAGTCTTCCTACAAACTGGGTGTAAGTTTGGAGTAGGTGGGTAAAGTAATGATTAGATGTACCATCCCCTGGGACAGAAATCCACACATGACTGGCCAAATATGTCTGTGAATTGAACAACTGAACTGAGGACAGCAATGTGTAATACTAAAATCATGTTTGAAATGCCTGTCATTTTGATCTTCTAAATGTATACTGCCTCTACTGTCATATCAATTGTTGCTATACTCTCTTTAAAAAAAATATCGGTAAAGAAAAAAGGTAATAAAACAAGAGACAAGAAAAAAAGGTCAAGGACTGTCCTGCTACAATGTTTTATATCATTCGATTTCTAAATTTATGTGTAAAAATGTATAATTGGGGTTTTTCACATTCTATAGGAACTTGAAGTTTAGAATATCCATGGTTGTTGAAAAATAGCAGTCCCATGCTATGTCTAAGGCATTTGATATTCAGACAGATAGTGTTGTTAAACTCACCTGTCTCTGTTGTAGGATAAGAATATCACTAAGCTTCTCTTCTGGATGTTTAACAACTAAAGTTTGCAGGCCAAAAATTAGAGTAAAAGATAGCTAATATTTTTCCCCTAGCCCTTCAAGGTCAGGGAAGATTCAGGACATAAGAGAACCTGTGCTGTGATATCTTGTGACTCAGTGGTGTCCCAAATTTTCTGATCAAGGAGATTATGGGGCCACAGAGGAAAGTGATCAATGATCTATAGTGTTCCTAAGGAGAGTCACCTAGGGAGGAAAAATCCTCTCGGGCTTTCACAGAAAGCAAATCAGTCAAGCAATGGCAGTGACTAATCCAGACCAC
Source organism: Myocastor coypus (assembly GCA_004027025.1). NCBI lineage: Eukaryota > Metazoa > Chordata > Mammalia > Rodentia > Myocastoridae > Myocastor > Myocastor coypus. Next base: position 13,645 of record PVJA010037231.1, read on the forward strand.
TTACACTGACAAAAGATTTACAGGGTGCTGTATATGGTTTCAGAGTAAATCCTGGGGGGATTTGACTCACCTTGCTAGATACAAAAGTTACATTTTCAGTTATACAGGTCTTGCTTTACTTGGTCTTAACCAGCCAGCAGAAAAGTATAAGCATGAGGTATAAAAAGTAATGCCATATTAATATGCTGAGATGTATAAGGCTGAGCTGTAAAAGGCTCCAGTCAACAACTTCAGACATTTTTCAGTTCTGCTGATAACCCACTACTATTATGTACTATTGGACTACATTGGGTTATCTTTCTGAATTTAAGTACCTACAACAATTGAACTGACATCACGTATGAAAGGGTCCTTTATAGACTTCTCTAAATACAGCTTCTCTAACAACAACAGAACACCCCTTTGTGACAAAACAAAACACAAAAGGAGGATATAACTAAAGGATCATTTTGTATGATGTGTGTGTATGTATAAAATAGGATATATGGCTACCTTCTATTAGTACAATGAGAAGAAAGATCTGTGTTAATATTTAGATAACATATGTCTGTGCCAGGGCTACAAAAGTGAGCTCAAGGCCAGCCTCAACTGCATAATGAGACCCTGTCTCAAAAAGACAAAAAAAAAAAAAAAGATATTATATCTGCATCTTCTCCTCTGAATAACTACTATAAAGATGACAATATGTAATGTTTTATTGTAGCTGTCCTACTAGCCTCTTTTGAAACTGTTTCATTGCTATTTTTTCTCATTAAAATGAATAAATTTTTAAAGACTATATAAAGCATACATTATGGCATCTAATTTTGGTCAAAAATTCATTTTGCTAATACCTAAAACTCTGTATAAGAACTAGGAGGAAATTCTTGGTGTACAACCATTTTTTTCTCAAAAAAGAAATGTAGTTCTAAAGCTGTTCTTAGAAAAATCCCTTTAGCTTTTAGGCAAAATATTTGAATTGAGAGTTTTATCAAAATGGTCTCGTTAGCTTAGAAAATATAAAGGAAAACATAACTTTTTCCTAAAGTCTGATGCTGTACTGGCAAAAGTGTTCTGCATTATAGACTGGATGTATCTTCACTGCATTATACCCTACAGTTCCCAGAAGGCTGTGCTGTTGGCACTTCTGTCTCTGGTGTCTTCCCCTTGCCTGAAAAGTATGGTTGGCTCTTGGGCAAGTGAAAGTGTGTAGCATGTGGATGTACATCCTTTTTTGTTCCAAGCATGTGCTCATAACAGATTATGAATAAAGGGCTGGGAGATAGCTCGGCGGTCTAAGCACCTTACTGGCAAGAGCAAGGACCAGAATTCAATCCCTGGTATGACATGCCGTGCCAGCCCCAGAACCCTAGGTATGCCATGTTGGCCACTAAACCCAAGCATCATGGCACACACTTATAATCTCAGTGTTGAGGAGGCTGAGACAGGAGGATTACTAAGTCTGAGCTATGTAGCAAGACCTTATACCAAATAAATAAATAAATAAATAAATAAATAAATAAATAAAGTTTTTTTTTTTAAAGATGGCAAACAAAGAAATAGATGGAAGCTTGTTTCTTACACACACACACACACACACACACACACACACACACACACACACACAAAAAAAAAAAAACCAAAGATGTTATTATGGTTCATCAGACTGTAAGGAATTAATGCAAAATCACTTATAAAATAAGCTAAACTGGGAAAAGTCACCTAGTATGATGGCTTCATTTAGGTCTCAAGGGACAGGCTGTATTTCACAGATGGTAGACAAAGTATTGCCTCAAGATGTAGCAGTTGCCCACTGAAGTGTTTGGACCCAGAAAGAAAGCCTTCCTCCCTTTATAAGGGTTACTCTCTTTCCTGTCCCAGAAGACAGTCTCGGGGCCCAGGGTCAAGAAATGCCTGGAGGCTGCAGTGGGGTCAGGGTAAAATAGTGTGCCCTTGGCCAGGAAGCTTAGCATTTACCACAGGCTCTCTAGGCACACTTAAAGCCAGTGCAAGGGAGGCTATGTCATATGCTCGGGTGCTCAAGCTCTCAGAAATGCTGCAGAAGCATGGCTGATTTTCCATTCTTTGGAAAATCACGGAGGAATCTTTGGGGGAGAAGCAGTAAAAGTGAGTGGAGCACCCTGGAGACATTAGTTTGGACAGTGACAAGTGGCGATGGCTGGGATCTGCAGGAGAAGCCACAGTGGCCTGGCGCAGACAGCTGGTGGCAAGAGGGTGATCTGTGGAACACGAGTACTTTGGAGACTCCCAAGGACTGACGTAATCTACACAGACGATGACATTTTATTTATAGAGATCAGTGGCTTTTAAGACTCGAGGTTCTATCATAAACACTAAAGTAATCAAGCTTGTATTGGTTACACTGTGCCTAATTTCATTCTATATCTGCTGTAACTATTAAGGACGCTAGGAAAAGCCCTTTTTAAGCGATTCACAGTTCCCTAAGTGGTCGCTCCTAAACTGTGCTAGGGGAGCACTAGCTCTCTACACATTAGCAGATACTATGCCAGAGAGCTTTCCACAGCTAAATAAACTGAGGAAATAGTGATATAAAGTTAAATAAAGTTATCGCAGGATATCTCAAAACCTTTATATACTGATGCAAACAAGAAGCTCTGCAAGAAGTATTTAAAAATATAGTATTTCCAAAACCTATGTGACTTTGGGAATTTATTTTAAGCATGCAAGAAAGGGACAGTGCTCTGAAAAATATACTTTGGAAGACGTTGACCTAGTACTGTATCATTTAAAGTACAATATTTAGAAACCCAAGACAACAGAACTAGTTTTCATTGGAAGTGACTGAGCTTAAAAATAAAAAACCCAAAACACAAAAAACTCCCTCTTTTCTTGTTCTAGCACCCCCATTTTATGTCCCTCGACATAAACATGATAATTACACTTAAAATATTGCAAATAAACTAATAGTAACCCATTTGGTATAATTACAGATGTATTATCTTAGCAAAATACAGAACACATGTCAATTAAAATAATTAGGCAACAAAATAAAATGTTTAAGCAACTTTAAAGCTACCATTGCTATAAATTTTCAACCAGCTAATGTAAAAAAACTTATCTTACATAGCTAAGTTTAAATGTATGTGAGTGGAAGGTCCTTTCTTTTCTTTTCTTTTCTTTTTTCTTTTTTTGTCTTTTTCAGACAGGGTCTCCCTATGCAGTTGAGGATGGCCTTGAGCTCCCTTTTGTAGCCCAGGCTGGTCTTGAACTTGCACTGATCCTCCTGCCTCAGCTTCCCAAGTGCTGGGATTACAGGCGTGAGCCACTACATCCATCAGCAAGTATATGTGACTGAGGTATTATAAGGCCTTAGTTCTTGGAAGTTAGTTTATTTAAAAGTTCACTCTTTCAGCCGGGCGTGGTGGCTCACGCCTGTAATCCCAGCACTTGGGAGGCTGAGGCAGGAGGATCGTTGTGAGTTCGAGACCAGCCTGGGCTACAAAAGTGAGCTCAAAGCCAGCCTGAACTGCACAGTGAGACCCTGTCTCAAAAAAATAAAATAAAATAAAATAAAAGTTCACTGTTTCTGCTTTTGAAGTAAGAGCATTCCAGTCACCACACACCCGGCACATAAGTACACCTGTGATGCATCTCCCATGGTCCTCTGCAGCTATCCTCATTCTTACCTACTAGCAGCTATTCTTACCTGTCTTCTACTTTACTTCAAACTAGAATCCACTCTTCCCCACAGGTCTAGCACTCTGTCACTGGGCCTTGTGGACAGCAGCTCCTAATAGTATGTATGCATGCATATACCCACAAACCACAGAGTAAGAAATAATTAGTTGGGACTAAGTTTTAAATTTTTGTCATGTTTCCTGTTCTCTGTTTCTCCCTTCCCCGCCTCCCTCCAAATTTTCCCTCCCTTCTCTTATTAAGTCTTGCTGTGGGAGGATCACAGGCCATAGGTGCTCCCATCACACCCAGCCAGACTTCTACTCTTGAACCAGGTGTTTTTTTTTTTTTTTTAATTAGTGCCTCCCATGTAGGGTTTGGCCCAGTTAATAGTTTGCCTTAGAATCAATCCTGGACTGGAATTCAGAAATTACTCAATAGTCTCATAAGAAATAATGAGAAGTGTGGGGCTGGGGAGATAGCTCCGAGGCACAAGTGCCTGCTGGGCAAGTGCAAGGTCATGAGTTCAAACCCTGGTCCCACAAAAAAATAAAAAAAATAAAAAAAAAATAATAATAATGAGAAGTGTACTAACCTTGTTTGCTGTACCAGCTTTATCTCCTCCCCACCATAGGTCTAGCTTAATAATTAGAGCTCCTGCAAGGGCAAGTTTATGGAATGAAGTGGCCTTAAAATCGCACTGGCCAGGGCTTACTACATGCTCTGAGAACATACTTGCTCATGAGTCCTTCTCTGAGATCTCGTAACTGGCACAATGCGATAGTGCGCTGTTTGTGATAAGAATAGTTGATGTTGTCAGTGTGGAGAGCTCACAAAAAGCAATCTCCATCTAAATAGCAGGCTAACTCACAACTTTATTTAACTCCTACCCTGGCAGAGATAAGTAGCAGGGTGAGGCTGACCTTGCCACAGCCACAGGAGACCATCCGGATGGCACTTTTCTTTCCTCAGATGTCATGCTAGAAGACACCTACATAAGCTGCTATGATTATCTCTGCAGTGGCATGTTTTGAATGCCACCTGTTAATCACTGCTGGGACACTGCTAGCTGTCTTATCATAGTCCTACTGCCAGCAGAGGACAGTGGGTGCCTCAGGTCAGAGGAGCTCAGGAGCCTACCGCTACCAAGAGCTGCTGCTTGGTGCTTCTTTGTGCATCACCAATGCTCCTCTGTTGGGACTCTGTGGTCAGCCCACACTGTCCTGCAGGTCATCACTCGAATGCCAACTTCCTGGAGACCCTTCCTCTGAGTATCTGTTCAGAGTTATAGCTCTATCTTTTTTCTGAGAATAGATTTATTGGGGGGAAAGAAAGCTCCTGTCCAAGAGAGGGACAAAAGAGGGCCAAAGTACATGTCACGTGGCTAGTATGCAGTAACAACAAAAATTGAACAAGTGATATATGCAACAATATAGAGATACTGTAAAGGCATTATTCTGAGAGGATTAAAAAAAAGTACATGCTCCATAATTCCCTTTGTATGAATTCCTGAAAAAGGCAAAGTAATAGAAAATGCATCAGTAGTTCCCAGGCTGCAGCCCCGGAGGGGACTATGGATGGGCATGAAGAAATAACACAGCTATTCCTCTGCTGGAGCACCCGGAACCGTCCAGTACAACCCGCAAATTCAACTATGCAAATGAGGCAGGTTGAAAAATGCTCTCCCATCCACAGAGCTGTTTGTATAATATTCACATATTCTCTAAATATGTGAATGTTGTCTTCCCTGGCAAAGGGGCCTTAAAGATATGTTCTAATTTATATCTGGATGTCCCCTGAAACCTCATGCATTTTGAGGCAGCTTGTGGAAGGTGACTGGATTAGGGGTGCTACCAGCTGACTTTGTGTTAAGAGGGGATCTGGTCGAAGAGCAGTCACGTGGCTGTGGCCACGAGGGGTGTATCTCCCTGCCTCCCATCTTTTGCTTGCTGTTTCCTGGCCACATGACATGCACAGATTTCCTCTGCTGGACCCATCACCATGCCTTCCTGTCTTGAGTCAGCCAGCTATGGGCTAAAAACATGAGCCGACATGAACCTCTCCCAGTACCTGGGTATCAGGTACTATGTCCTAGCAACCAGGAAAGTGACTAAGACAAGATGCAATTCAGTATCTTGAGATGGGGAGATTATCCTGGATTACTTGGCCAGATCCAATGTAATCATGAGGATCTACTAAGGGAGAGGCAGATGAGTCAGTCACGAATATATTAGAAAATAATACCCATATGCTGTGGATTTGAAAAGGAAAGTCCAAAGAGCAAGCAATACAGTCAGAGTCTAGAAGATGATGAGAACAACAAAGAAACAGCTGCCACTTTAAGCCCTTTGTCAAGAACCATCCCAGGCAATAGCCTAGGAGGCTAATTCTGGGCCTTTAGACTCAAGCATTGTTAAGAAACTAAGTCTGTGTTGCTTAAAGTCAGTGTTTGTATAATTTGTAGCAGCAGTGACAGGAAACTAATACAGCAAGCCCTATCCCAACAGCTCTGACTTTGAAAAGGCAACAGAACAGATCAGTGTGGAACAGTGAATAAGAGATTTGCAGGCAGGCCAACAGTCCTGGGTCAAAACCAAGACTGGTTATTTGCTTATCTGATAGCCTCAGACATGCACTACCACTGGCGTACTTGTTATTACCTACAAGATGCTTCCAATAGAAAATTACAGAAATAAAAGGGTTCACATGGGCCGGCGAGGTAGCTCAGTGGTCTAAAGCGCCTGCTTAAGCAGGCTTAGGCAAGTGCACAAGGACCGAAGCTTGACCCCCCACACACACATGCCACACCAGCCCCACCCCCAGGGTGGGCTGGGTGATACACACACCAAAAAAGGATATACAGCAACTTACATAAAAATGTGAAGCTAAAGGATAGGAATTTTAGAAAATAAAAGGATCAACAGTAATTTGTAATTTACATAACGAATTAGCTCATTCCTAGCACTTTTTTTTCTTTTGAGATGAATCTTCCTGAGTGCTAGCACTACAGGCATGCATCATGGCATCTGGCTTGCTAGCACTTTATATGCTTTCAAAAAAACGGTAGCTATTATTTTATAGAAAGCATCTGGAGGCTGGGCGTGGTGGCTCACGCCTGTAATCCCAGCACTCGGGAGGCTGAGGCAGGAGGATTGGTGCGAGTTCGAGACCAGCCTGGGCTACAAAAGTGAGCTCAAGGCCAGCCTCAACTGCATAGCGAGACCCTGTCTCAAAAAGACAAAAAAAAAAAAAAA
>PVJA010037232.1:0-20540 GCA_004027025.1 Myocastor coypus
TCTTCTTCTTCTTCTTCTTCTTCTTCTTCTTCTTCTTCTTCTTCTTCTTCTTCTTCTTCTTCTTCTTCTTCTTCTTCTTCTTCTTCTTCTTCTTCTTCTTCTTCTTCCACCAGATAGATAGCATTTATTAAATGATTTAAGGTAAACCTTACAAAGAAACAAGTAATAAAAGGCTCAGTGGGAAGCATCTTTTTTTCAATAGGTGCTCATGAATATTTCCTGACCAGGCTTAATGGTAATCTGTGTTCCATAGTCTGATTTTCTGAAAGATGCTGTCCTAGGAGCTGTGGATGCAGCTGCTGGATAGTTATCAAATATTAGTGTCCTTTAGAATTTGTCACAGCTCAGGAAAAATTTTTCTGTGGAGCCACATCTCTTTCCAAGAAAAGCTCACTTACATTGACTGATCAACTTGCGCCATCCTCATTCCAGTGTGGGGTAATCCTGATAGCTTCCCTGATTTTAGCTCAGGCCCTAGTGCTCAGTCATTACCCAGCTTCCCTTGCTCCCCATTCCTCTTCTATTTCCTTTCCCATCAGGAAGGAGGACCTGAGCCAACCTTCTGCTTTCTGAATACCACATGCGGGTCCTCACCGCTGATATCTTTTCAACTCATATTTGATCTTTTTTATTTTATTTTTTCATTTATGTATTTGGTACAGGGTCTCACTATGCAGCTCAGACTTGTAGGGATCTTCCTGTTTTCAGTCTCCCCAGCGCTGGGATTACAGGCGTACACCACCATGCCTGGACTTCACATTTGATCTTTTTTAAATCCAATTTTTATCTCAACTAAATACCATAGTAAATGTCTATCATTCTATTTGACAATTTTTGGGAAACAAATAGCTGTTAATATGATCTTATTGCCTTTTACAAAGTCATTTTTTTTCTAGGGCTCATGGTTTAAAATTTTTAAAAGTCCACCGGTGATGCCCTGTGGTTCAGAATGGTGTAATGTTTTGCTTCATTGATTTCAATTATCAAAGACTCCCATTTTTTTTTATTTGAGTTTCTTTTTGGTAAATTAAACTTCTAATTGCCTGATAGCTCCACAGAATACCAACCAATTCATATGTCTATCATATCTCAAGTATAATTGTTAGAGTTCTTTTACTGAATAATGAACAGAGAGCTCTGTAACACTGGTGGCTTTAGCGGAGTGTGGCAGATATTCGCTGTTCCAAGTATCTACCTCCTTCTTTACCACTTAGGTATAGGTCCTTTTCTTTAAAAGAGAGCATGAGGCTGCTTTGTGAAACACTAGACTGCTTGTCTTATGTGGCCATGTGGCTAAATTCTGGGCATTTGGAGTATGACAGAGAATAACCCATGGAAGAAGAGTTATTGATGGATGTCACACTAGTGCCAGCCAGAAGAGCCACGCCATGAAAGATGGCCGAACAAGAGAGCCAGAGGCTGGCTTCTAGCACAGAGCACCGCATCAGCTAGGGCTTTCTCATGGCAAGCAGAAATACATCTATCTTATTTAAGCTGTCATTACATTCGGTCTCAATTATAGCAAAGAAATGAACTTCTTAATTAATCCTGAAGGGTTATGCATATCTGGAGAATGCTTCTTAATGTGATATTCATGTAATCAGTCAGTTAGATGGCTTCTAATAGGTTAAAGAATATAGGAATTCTTCTAAAAATTATCGAGGGTGGCTGGGCTTCCACGAGGAAGTGATGGTATCCTGGACAGTTCAAGAATACTTAGGACCAGTATGATACATCTCCAAGTATTGACTTTGACTCCAACTTCAATAAAAAATAAACAAAATTTCCCTGATGTTAATTAATTAAATCATCCTGATATTTATGTAGATATGGTTTATAATATAATTCACATGTAGTATAATATTTCAACACAAATAAAAACTTAGAGACATTTGATGCTTGAGGTATGCTGCTTTTTGCTGTGTTCTCCAGCCAAGGAGGGGGTCTTAGCTTCTTACTTGCTTTGCCTTTACGGTGCTTGTGGGCAAATTTTTGAGAACCAGTTGTCTATGTAGATGTTCTGTCTGAAGGTCAGGAGCTCTCAGGCTGGCTCAAAATGATCTTTTCCTTATTTACATCGGCTTTTTATTTTTTCCCCATGTGAGTCATTATACCGTTGATTACGTTGATGCTTTGTTGTTTTGGAAATATTGTATTTTAGCAAGCTTACAGCTAACTTTTGTGGTTATCCTAGAGCTTCTTCTTTGAAATTTTCAGGTAGTCCTATTCCTGTTTTCACCAGAGGCCTTATTTATTCCAGCTCAGTAGTCATACAGGGCTGAGTCTGGCTCAACGGGGAAGGCCAATTTATTGTTTTGGGCTGTCCTTTTCCAACTTTGTTATTCAAAATCTTGGGCTGCTGCATGTTAGTTTCTGAGTGTCTGATAGTGTCTGAAGGATTTCAAGTACACAGGATGGAACAGAGGAACAGCTCTTCGGTTCTGTTCAGTGCTACAACTTTCATATGAAGTTCAAAATGACAAATATAACTGGATTTCCCTCCTAATTAAAATTAACCTTAAGCTTCATCTCAACTTCTGGAATAGGAAATCTAAGAGCTAATAGAGATAAAGTGCAGAGAAAGAGTAGAAGATGTTCAGTAGGGTCAGCAAGATAGCTCAGTGATCTAAAGCACCTGCTTAGGGAATCTTAGGCAGGTGCAGGGGACCCTGGTTTGATTCCTGGCACCATATGCTGCTCCAGCCCCACGCTCAGGGTGGGCTGAGCACCCCCCCCCAAAAAAAAAAGAAAATATTTAGTAAAATCTGACTAGGGACATTTTAGGATGGTTCTATGTGAGCAAGAGAGCTAACTGTGATACTATATAGTAGCCAGTATTTGAGATAGCCAGATAGACTGCCTTTGTCCAAACTGGAATGGGGGTCTACTTGGGAGCAAGATGACAAGAGGGATAGGCAATGCTTTAGTTCCCTGCTAACTGTCACCATGGTGTTCCTTTGACTACTCAAATGAAATCACTGGAAAATGGAAAGCGATTACTCTTCACCCATGCTTCAGATCTCAGAGCGTTGGCTTTCTCCTGAGCAATCTGGGGACGACAAAGGATGAAAAAGAATCAAACAAATGGAAGAAATGGCTCAGGAAGCCGAGAAGGCTGCAGAGTCGCCAGTGACCAATGGCTCAGCATTATGGGAGCTTTACTTGGAGCTATGGGTTTTGACAAACTCAACTGTAGTGGAAGAAAAGCCTAAATTAATTCAAGCGCCGCAAAGGGGACCCTTGTCAGAGCTAAAGCCACAGCCATGTTTCCATAGCCCAGTAAGAAAATAATTGTGCCAAGAAGTGGTCACCAGGGACCTGCCCTGCCAAGGAGAGGCTGAAGCATGTCCCTGGTCTGCTCTGGGTCTGGGTCTTGTCATGGGAAGATCCTTCTTGGTGACTCAGCAAGGTCCTTAGTTCGTGAAGATAGAAGGCGAGGTACCAGAAAGGTGTGGGCTTCTTACCGATGCTTCAGCGTTGGTGGCAGGCTTGGAGCATGTGTTCCATAGTGGCCCATGTGTGTCCTTGAATGTTCTAAGAGGCTCACCATCACCACTCTCAGAGGACAGCATGGAGCAAGGTTAGCTGGGAGTTTAGGATGTAAAAAGGAGAAACGCCCGTTCTGGAATAAATCCTGGCTTTGTGATTTGTGCCTCCATGCCACCTTTCAGGCCGTCTGGTTTGTCCAATTTTCATCACATGAAGGAGGCTGGAGATAGGCAGTCAATTTTACTGGACAAACACTACACTGTCAGCAAGGGAGAAAGTGGAAGATGGGAAATGCAGTCCATCTCTGGGCTTTTTATGACTAATTTACCAGACCATTCTGTCTGCAGTGTTGAAAATTATATCTCTTGGGAAAGTGAACTAAAATCATTTGTCTCTCAGATTTTTTTTTTTTTTTTGTATTGATAATGCTTGACTCAAAAGGTTGAGAGAATATGCATTTGTGTATATTAAAAAATAATAATTTTTTTCTTTTAATCTCTGCAAAGGAGGCATGAGGCATGGTTTAGGGAATACCATGAATAGTGCCTACAGTTATGTTGTTATGATTTTTTGAGAGGAAATATCCTCACACTAGTCAGTCCGGGCGTCTATTGGCAGCCAGTGAAATCTACTCTTCCAAAGTGCCCCCAGCCCACTGACTCTGCAGAGGGCTCCAGAGAAGATGGAAGTGGGTCAGAAGCAGAGGTAGGTGGGCAAGGCTGAAGGCTCCAGGAACTGTCACTGGAGGGGGGTATGTCTTCCCAAGGAGACTTAAGGCCACAGCTCAGTGTGATGCTGAAGTACTACTGTGAGTGAGTTGCTAGCTTGGGACCCTTTTCAAATTCCCCTCCTTTGAGCTAGATGATTTCTATTATTAAATAGCCAAGTAGAAACTATAAGAGTAGATAAGCCAGGCATGGCGGCACATACCTCTCATCCCAGTGTTTCAGGAGGCTGAGGCAGGAGGATCACAAATTTAATCCCAGCCAGGGAAACTTAGACACAATCTCAAACTAAAACATTTAAAAAAGGATCTCTGTGGAGCCCACTACAAAAGCCCTTGGAAAAGTGCACCTATATTTTGTGCTGAAATTGCTCCATGCTTATCATTAAACCCTGAGTGCTTTTTCTTTGAAGAACCTGACAACTGCTTGCTTTACCCACAGTATTCAGTACCTCTCTGTCACATGGCAGAAGTTTTGTTTTTGGTACCAAGAATTGAACTCAGGACCTTATGCTTACCAGGAAAACCCTGCATTGCTAAGCTATATTTCTGGTCTTAGGGGCTTAAAAATATTAACTCTTTTGCATAATATGCCCGGGGAATAGTTTCTGTTTATGGCTCCCATTCTATCAGTGAGAAAATGAAAATGGAACAGTCAGTGTCAGGATCCCAGTGAAAATTCAAACACTTATGTAACCTGAACTCAGGTTAGGCAAGTCAGAAAACCTTAACTGGGTCGTCTGAAATATGGGTTCATGAAGTCAGAAGAAGCACACCTTGCCTCGCTCTACTTACCCTTTGGGTCTTCTGTGGATGATGTTCATTTATAGAGCTTTTCATTTCTATTTAAGGCAGCCAGCATTTTAAAAAAAAAAGAATCCCTGTTCTCAGTGGGCACTGTGGAATATGCTATTTCCAGGTGAATAGTCCGTCTCCTTCTTTCCTTAATGTATCAGTCCATTTACTTGCCATTTTCCCTATTCCAATAACAACCACTTACCCCGAACAAAGAGCAAACCAAAATATGGGAGAAACAAATAGCGGGTCGTGGGCTAGGGAGATAGCTCAGGGGTCTAAGCACCTTCCAGGCATGGGGAAGGACCAGAGTTCGGCCCCTGGTGTTGCATGTTGAGCCAGCAAGGGAACCTGGGTATGCTAAATGGGGTGTGGTGACCCTCACCTGTAATCCCAATGCTGGAGAGGCTGAGACAGGACGATCACTGTGAGACCCTCTCTCTAAACAAATAAATAGCAAATCCTAAGTCAGACGGAGGCAAAATCAAAAGGAAATGCTTCATAGGACTGCTGCATCTTTCTGATCAGTGAACTCTCCTTTGCATCCTAGCTGGGACCCCAGAGGGACATAGGAGGTCTTCAGCACATTGGGGTGCTAGCCAGGTTGGCTCTGGGTGGCTGGACACCTAAGGGTGACCTGGTTTTTTTGTCTCCAAACACTCACAGGATATGTATGCTTAATTTTATTTCAGCTTCCAGCCAATCAAATAGGATTTTGTTTTAAATAGTAATTTTCTTTCAACCTTGGCCTCTGAAGTCTTGCAGAATATTGAAAATCTGTTAAAACATAAACATGTGTCATGCAGAGAGAGGAGCAGTCAAAGAAGTAAGGATGGTAAAGTCAAAGATGCAAATTAAAACCCAGAAAGAATCAATTAAATAGGCACCAAAGGTCTGTTTAAATGACTAGATGAGACAGAACTGCATCTTGAGATGCATAAATTACAGTGATGTGTGAGAAAAGAAATGAAGGTCTGCGAGGTGTGCGAGGAGGGTGAGTGACGAGGATGATTCGTGTGTGGATGTGAGAAGAGACTTAACCTAGGTGATATGTAGTTGGTCTCAGGTTTTGGGTATTAGAGTAATTAAATATGCAAAAATGTCACCATTGCCTGTGGGTAATTTACCAAGCAGGCATATAATGGTGAACTCCCACAGCTAGAAAACTAACAAGAGCATGGGTAATTCTTCACAAGGCTGTGAGCCACATGCGTCTCCGGGGCCCTGCTGTTCCTGTCTGGACCGAGCTTAGTCTGTCTTAAAGTATGTTGTAAAGGATGATCACAACAGACCATAAAATACCATCACCCTTGTTCTTCCCCTCAGGTTTGGCCACTGGGTAATGATCTCTGTTACTGTATGTGTTTCCAAAGTGCTTCCATGTATAAAGGTATGTAAGTAAGCCCCCAGAACTAGGCCAGTGTGTGTTGGCAATGTCTGGTTTCTAAAGGAAAAAAAAAAAAAAAAAAAAAAAAAAAGAAAAGAAAACAGAACGTGGAGAGACAAAGATACCCAGGTTCGTTCAAGGCCAGGAGTTGCACCAGGCTGCCACGTGCCTCTTGACCACTTGGGCTTGTTGTGCAGTGGCCAGGGTTGCAGGTGACAAGGACAAATGGAGGCAGAGATGCAAATCTTGTTGGGTTCACCAAGGTGGTGTGTCCAGAAGCAGGGAACCACTCATCAGATTTTAACTAGAGTGCTAACGGAGGCCCTGAGTGGAACCTGGCTCTCTTGACAGTTTCCTACCATTCTGACGTCCTGTCCTAAGGTAATTCTCTTTTCTTTTCTCCTATCCAAGTCATAATATCTTCATTTCACATCTTCCAGCCGGAAAATACTAAAGTAGCCAATCATACATCTCTTGTAAGAATTTCTTTCTTTTATTTTCTTTTTCATATATGATAATCCTTTGCATGGCTCCTCACAGGTTTCTAAGGTCTTCCTCAAGCATTATTAAAACAAACTTATGCAGCAACAGCTACCCTCAGATACTAGAAAAAAAAGAAATCATCTCTAAGATCACTCTGCTTGGAAACAAAGCCTGAATTTGAACCCCGATGTAGACATGAGCTTTTGGGCTCCAGCTACTCAAAAATTCCTGGAGTCCACTTCTGCTTTCTCAGGTCAAGAAATAAATCCCCTTGGTTTTGCTCCACAGACCCATGTATTTTTGTCCCTTTCATGAAGTTATGCATGACTCAACCAGAGAAGTGATAACAGCACCTATCTTTTACCTGCTGAAATTTCATGAATGTCTACTGAGGCTTGGCTTAAGGCAAATAAGACCAAGACCTCGGGCTTAGCATCAGCTTCTTTTGTCACCCTTTTGATTGGATGTTACGTTTCTGAGAGAATCTGTCACCTTTTCCTTTCCCTCATCAGATATGGTTAGGCAGCCATATTTGCCCCCAACTGACTTTGGGCCAATTCGAAAATAGCTTCTGAAGTTTAGCAGGATTAGTTCAGTTTTATTGGAGGACATGAAGTGGGCACAGTTGGGCCTCAAAGTTAACATGCAATTCTGACTCTACGTAAATATTCTAGAATACAGCTGGGGGAAGCTTTCCTCAAGTAAGTGGACAGACAGAAGGAGGAACGTATCTCCTTCAGAGGGTAAATTTCTTCCAAGCAAGACCCTTACGCATGTTCCATTCACAGCTCCAAGACTGGCTCTTGTCATCTTGCCTTGTGCCTGAGGAAGTTCATAGTAGGCAACTTAAGAGCCCATGCTAAGGGTGTCTGTGGTGGCAGGACTTGGTTCTCTGAAGTGGCAAATTGCCAGTGGCCTTTTGCAGAGACTTTTCTCAGCAATTCTAGGACCCTCTTGCAGTCCCCTTGGAAGGCCACATCAAGTATGCTGCCTCCTGGCTAAGATTTCCATTGAGAAAGACCTTTGGGGTAAAAATAAGTTATAGATAGAGAACTACACCACTCATTCTGTGTAATGGGAACCCCCATTCTGTGGGTGTATTTGTGAAAGACAATGTGCCCATGGTAGAGGGAAAATATTTTTCCTGGTCAGCTACGTATGGATTTGTCAGACCATCCTCTGAAATGGAATTTTGTCTTATATGTGTTGGAAAATGAGGAACATAATCCATGTATGATTATTTAGCGTCTGACATTTGATTACTTGAAAATCAAAAATACTGGCCTCCCACATAGAAGACAGACTATTATTTTGATGTAGGCACTCATTACCTGTGAAATGTTCTGTATGTCCCTTAAATACTTTGGAAGCCAGTTTTGTTATTTATGTAGATCTGAATGCAAGTCTGCCTTTGAATCTGGATTCCTTCAGCCTTAAGTCCTCCTGCAGGATGACCTTTGAATTCTAAGAGCTGCAAGAAGGCGGTTGGTTGATTTGGTGTCAGACAGCAACTTGGTTATCTCCAAAACGCTTTATGAAATAAAAGGGAGAAGGGATTACAATTTCCACAAGTATGTTAGCGCTCTCTTTGTCAGTGTCTTCATGACATTGAATGATGGGACAACATACCTGACACGCACAACTTAAAGAAGAGAGGTCTGTTTTAGCTCACTGTTTGTAGATGGTTCAGTGTGCAGCCATCTGGATTACAGGGAGGGTTGCAGGGCAGAGCAGAAGCAGTTCCTTGGAAGTCAGGCAGACAGGAGCAGCAGCAAGACTCCATTTCCCTTTTTGTCCCACTCATGCTGAAAACTTATTAGTTGGCGCCAGTCACCCGGAAGGTGAGCTTCTGTCTCCAGGAAATGCATGCAGCCACACCCGGAACTGTCCTAACGCTCCTAGTGTTGCACGCCCATAATCCAGAATCGCACTTTCATGACCTATTCACCTCTTCCAACCCCACCTACAGGTGTTTGAGTCTTTGGAGGGACGTCGGTACTGGCAGTACTACTCCTTTGCTCTGCTGGCCGGTAGAATGGATCTCTTTTGTTCACAAACACCATCTGATCAGAAAGGCCAACATGTACCATCGTGTGAACTCCTAGTTACAGGTCTGAAAGATTGCTAGGTGTATTTCACACGTAAATTCTCTCCGTGAATATTTTCTTGTTGCTACCAAGAATGGTTTATTTCTTCAAGTCTTCGGAGCATTGAGAAAGGCATTGATTTCTCATAGATATAAAACAGAAGACTTAGTACACATTTTATAGGAAAATCTATACAGAAAGAAAATAAGGAAAAAATAGATAGAGTACCTTATGGTAGGGATTAAATCGGTAAAAGGCTACATTGACACAGATGCTCATTCTTGCTTTCTCCAGGATGGTAAATGTTGGTGGCCCTGTGCAAAGGGAGACTCTTGTTTGTTGGACAGTGTCCATTTTTACAGACATATTAAGGTAAAGGGAAAAAGCAAGCCCGCACTAAGCAGGATTCCAGGAATGTATGTGGCAAAGATACTTTCCTTTAAAATTTAAAATGGGTATTCTGCCCTTTTCTTCTTCTTTTTTTTTTTCTTATACAAGAAATATTTTGAAAACTGAAACTTGTATTGGGAACTGGTAACTAGTCATAAGTCTTTTCTATCTTGGAAACTTGGTTGAGATCCAATTTGAATAGATTAGCAAAGTGTTATTCCAGTTATAGTCCAACTTGGTTTTTCATTTTTGGAACCGGCAGATTTTATACAATTAATTCACACTAACTTCAGCTAAGAGAAAAATATTAGACCTTCTGTCAGCTTTCTCAAGTCTCCTTTACAATCATGAACTTTGGCAAAGTAGTATATACTTGGTTTTTCTGTTCGATCAATTGAGGGCAGACTCTGTGTTAATACTTGAGACTCTTCTCCCTCTTCTCACACATGCGCACATGCACACACACACACACACACACACACACAAGTATTTCACATATTATAGGAATAAACCACATCGATTACTTAAGTAAAATTATGGATAGGCGTACAAGATCTGGATAATTTAAATAAATTTATAATTTATCCAAGGTAGAATGGCAGTAGAGGAATGTGAATGGCTAATTGGGGATCCTTCACATGACAAATGCATTGGGGACACTCCAAGGCAATTTATTACATGTTGAGCAAAGGAAGTTTTCTGAAAGATTTAATGTATCGAAAATATATAGCTGCAGAGATGAGCATGTATGCATGTAGACAACACATGTATACAAGGACGCACCGCGCTTTGAGGGAGTGACTTAGATAGCTGCATTGCTCACCCCAAGAGGCACCACTCCCATGAAGCCCGCGTTAACAGTACCCTTCTCCTCTCCATCCTTGGAGTTGTGCAGTGTGTGGTGTAGGAGGTTTATATTCAAATACGTTCGGGCTGTCATCATGCCAGGGTGCATCTTATCAGTGTGTCTCAGAGGTTCATTGAGATAGTGCTAGTGATGTGTGAGTCCTCACATAATTTTTGTGAGTGAAATACTCTTCCCAAAATTGAACCGTAGTTAGGGAAATCGATTTTATTTGAATGAAGCCGGCAAACACAGGGAGACATAGCAATGCTGTTACTTTAATATAAAGAGATTTAATGTAGATGAGCCCATTGTACTGACTGGCAAGATAAATAGTGAGATATTAGGAAACCCCCAAAGGATCATAAGGTAAGACAATTTGTCCTTTGTATGTATAGTGACATTTGGTATTTCTAGTTTTTGCCGTTCCTTAGAGTTACGCTGCTGTCTTCAGGACCGCTGAAAGCCCTTGTTAATTCTGACATTCTACTCAAATGAGGTAATATGTGCTCCATTAGGCAATATTCTTCTTTCATCAAACAAAACATTAAGTCCCTGGTCTTTTTTTTTTTGACAGTGAACTCTTTTATGTATGACTACACTTATTTCTAAAAAGAATTTGTAGCAACTTAAAGTAAGATGCTTTGACAGAAATACTTATTCCAGAGATATGATGATAATTGTTTGAAAAATGAGATAATGACAAGAAGCATGAATACTGCACTGGAGTGTTCAAGCGCGTTTCATAGTTGTGACTTCAGCTTGTTGGTTGCGATCTACTGACACATTCATTGAAAGCATTATTTGTCCTGGAATAAAGTCCTTGGTATGCTTTGATGGCCTTTTCTGTTCACACCATGGTGCTACACAGTGCTTTGCAGGCCATTTTCGACAGCTGGGAAAAAAAAAAAAAATTCTCCCTCAAGTGAGAATTTGCCTTACAACTACTATACAGCCGGTGGACCCCTGTTCAGTGTGTGGTCTGATTGTTTTCTGCTCTTGTGTGCATTTCTGTGGCTCAGTTTCTGCTATATTAGTAAGAATGGGGAGGGCTTCTCTTCACTTTTCAGCATATCTTGGATTGAGGTAGGTCAGTACTTAGTGTCTCTTCTGAGGAGGGTGGCCTTCGGGAAAGGGAAGAGAATGCAAGATTGACATCTGCAGGATGAATTCTAGAGTCCAGATCAGGGGAGAAGAAGAATTGGAGAGACCCTGGAACCATCCTTGGAAAAGCAACTACAGATAAAGACTCAATTATTTTGAGGCCTTAATGAAGAACACTATGGTTACATTTTTACTGATCCGGTGTTCCTAAAGAATACTATGTCTAGCACACTGGAAATAGAAGCTTCAAGGCCCGGCTTTAGTACTTGTATGCACTTGAGTGTTGAGGTGATGCTGGACACGCTCAGTACCCAATCTCCCTTCCTTCTTTTGGAAGGCTCATCCTTCTCCATGCTGTGCTTTTGGTTTGTGTGGGTTGCCCAGTGCAAAACATCCTTGAAGCGGAGCCTGTGACCTGAGCACGTCTATTCAGTGCATCAAAGTATCTCATCCAGAGGTTGTTTCCAAGGCAGGACAAGAGACTCCATCCGAGAGTGACTCCAAAGCACATGCAGCCTCCGGGACATTCTCTTCTCTGCTAGACTGAACACGGGACAGGATGAGCCAGGGTTGTCAAGAATCACTACGTGAAGTCCAAAAATAGTGTCGCCAGAGTGGGAGACAGAATGAAGAGATGGAGCCATTTCCAGTTGGCTGCTTTTGCTTGAGCTTGTGTATCAGGCTGTTCCTTACCTAAAGCTAGTGCTCTTTGCTATAGGAAGAGGGAGTAGCACCCATGGCAGACTCAAAACTTCTCCCCAGGGAGTTGGATTCAGTCTACCAGGTGCTAAAATCTTTTGTATATATAAGAAACCAATGAGGTCTTCAGGTGCATGGATATTGAACACTATCTTTGAAACATTTTGAACTATAATGAGCTTGATATTTGTTTCTGCTTTAAAAATAGACCTTGCTTGTCTGATGAATTTATTTGTTTGTTTTTTATTTTTAGGTATTTGGTACAGGGTCTTGCTATGCAGCTTGGACTCATAGTGATCCTCCTGCTTTCAGCCATTCTAGGGCTGGAATTACAGGTATGTGCCATCGTGCCTATTCTCAGTGGCTGGCTCAGAGTACCCAGGGCAAGACTGAGCACTGTTCCCTGAGCTTGCCCAAGCAGGCGCTTAGTCCGCTGAGCTGTGTTGCTGACCCTTGTCTGATGAATTTTAAATTAAATGAAAAGGCCAAGGGTTCGATCCCTGAGCCTGCTGTGCCAGCCTTGCCCCCGGGGTTCGATGAGCCAGCAATTGAGACTGGGCATGGTGGCACACGCTTGTAATCCCGGCTCTTGGGAGGCAGTAAAACAGGGGGATCAGTACAAGTCCAATCTAGTAGTGAGACCCTGAACAAACACCCTGCAGACCCCTCCCTAAAATACAAAATAAAGAGAGAGAAAACAGCTTTTCTGAATCTTTAAACTAAATGCAGTGTTTTTAAAAAAATTTATTTATTTATTTATTTATTTATTTATTTATTTATTTATTTATTTATTTTCTTGTTTCAGAAAATTGTTTTTTTTTATTTTTATGGCCGGCTCAGCCTGCCCTGAGGGCTGGGCTGGCTCAGCACGTGGTGCCGGGGATCGAACTGCTGTCCCTGCAGCCACCCAAGCTTTCCTAAGCAGGCACTTTAGACCACTGAGCTATCCTGCCGGAGCCCTAAATGCAGTCTTTTATACTTGCCTCTTAAATGCTCAAAATAACGTGAATCATTCTGGTGTACAGCTATTGGTATACTTGTCTTGTCACCACAACTGATGTTAAGGTCCTAGTTAGAAGGTAGAGACGTAGGTATATTGTCACACAGTCTTCTATCACAACTGGTTGTGTTAATTAAAATGACTTGAAAACATATTTGAAGTCAGATGAGAGGTGCTGAAATTGAGGAATTGGAAAAGAAATTGGGCAAATAAATTAAATATGAGGTCATGATTATGATTCATCGATATTTGAAATTAATTACGTTTGGAAATTGCTTACTTACTGATGAAAGGGAGAAGTCACACACACACACCTCCCAAACAGCAGCTAATATTCTTATTGGGTGGATTACTTATTGCAAACCTATTAAAAACTGATTAAACCATGGGCTTGTAGGTAACATAGTCATTCACAAAAATGTCTGAAAAGATGGTAACTTTTGCTGTCTTGCCCTTTGTTTTGTACTAACCTGGTAGTTCCTTAACTTACATTTTTAAGGTCTGATACTCAATAATTACTACATAAAAGATTATAGTATAGACTGAATGAAAAATTTTCCCGTCCTTTGTCCATTTGAATCATTTTCTACAAATTTTGTCAAGGATGGTCTCTAGTTTGGGCTCACTTTTTGGCAGTCCATCGTGTGTGTGTGTGTGTGTGTGTGTGTGTGTGTGTGTGCACTCATGTGTGTATGTGTGTAGGATAGCAATAATGAGGGGATTTGACTTGGAGTACTACAGAACTTGGATCTTTGCATAGCTCTTTAATACCAGAAGTTTTCTACAATTTTTTTTTCAGTTTCCTGGCATCCGTGATGATCTTACACACAGATGGTATTCATACCCCACTTCAGGTCTCGGGAGGTATGGCAGAGCAAGAAAGACCATGTCTTTGATGGCAGGTACCCGAGGTACAAGCATTAGCAGAATGCTGAGCCATCCACTCAGGAAGTGTTCTCTGCATTGCTGTTGTGGGCAACTAAGTTAGATAGAGATATCATAAGTAGTCCGATAGGGCTAGACCCGCAAAGGAGGCCACGTGGAAGATCAGGTACCTCGCAACTGTGAGAGAGACAGACACTTCTAGCTGTGGGCCAGACCTCAAGACGAAAGATAAAATAAATGCACCCAAATACCTCTCTAGGGATAAAAGTCAAGGATTGATATTCTAAATAGGTATGTATCACCTGTTCAAAACCAAGAAGAGTCACTCACCCAACCCCCTTAGGAAAAACCCCTGTTCTGTATTTAGGCTTACTTGCTATGAGGCTTGCTTTCCCATTTGATACTGATTTAATCAATTTTCCCTGAAAAAGTATACCTCTGATCCTACTGGTTGACCATAGTTTTGTCCCACCTCATGCCCACTTTGTGATTTCCCATGTTTCGCATCTTGGGCCAACCTCACGTCATGGATTATGCTTCATAAAAGTCCCTAGAAAAGGTAGGTTTCTTGCCAGCCCACTTGGATCCTGTCTCTCTCTCTGTCTCATATAGAAGCTTTCTTCCATCAGTAAATATATTCTGCTCTTAAACTCTGTCTTTCCTAAAGTCCGTTCTTCGATTTTAGGGAACGCGAGCTCATCTCAGATATCTAGCAGTTCGGGAGTTTCTTTCCTCTGTACGGTTGCCATTGTGTTGGTCTTGCTCATAGACATTCTGGCTTTGCCTGTGTGAAAGGAATACCTAGACTGTGAAGTAGTCGGCTTATTTTGGCCCCTTCCACATCTGGATCCTTCCATCGCCCAATTGATTATATAAAAATTGATCCTAAACTTGCTCTAAGGCAGTCAGCCACATACCAGTTCGCCCTTAGCCACGTTCGTTTCCTTTCCCCACTGCATCAGGCCTGAGTGCCTGATAGACGAGTGGGAACTCCAGGTGACTCAGCGTGCACAGGACCATCACAGGGAGCCGGGGGGCTGTAAAGGCTCCGCAGCACAAATTCTGGAGCAAGGTTTTCTGGGCTCAGTTTTGGATCTCTGTCTATTGATAGGCGGTCAGAGAAGGGTAGACTCTCAGGGGTGCGTCTTGGATCTTGTGATTATGCACACATCTCTGCCTTTGCTTCTTCCCTTGTGCAGCTGTCCGTAAGTGCTGGCTGTCAATCTTGCTATAACCATCGCTATCCCTGCCACCACTATCATCATCTTGACATGTGAGAATTTTTTGTAGTGAATTATAAATATTAACTTTATATGAAAGGGACATGCACACAAAACCAGTCATGGGGCATTCAAAAGGTGAGATGAGGATATGGCTTGTATATATACGTGTGCACATGTTTGTGTGTGTGCACCGTGGCCCTTCTAGATACAATTCACACAAGTGTTTCCATCCTCTGTCTCTCTCACACATGCACAAAAGCGGCTTTGTCTGGTTGCTTGCGTCTCACATTTGACATAAACTGTGAGGCTCTTGGTCATGTCTATGGGCGCAGCTCTGTCCTACTGTAGAAATTGCTGTAAATGGCTCCTGGGGAGAAGCATTACTATTACGTGTGCTGCTGCAGGGGGCATAATATGAGACACAGGCAGCTGTGAGATTTGTCCCCAAAGGCAGAATTTGCAAGACTGTGATGGACCTGCGTCTGGTGCCTCCAAGCCTGAAATGAGGAAGAAACATGCCGTTTCTGTACATGAGCGATAAACTGGAAGCCTACAGTGCACTACTGATACGCCATCCATTTCTCTTTTAACCTCGAGGAGCTGTTCCAAGATGAACACTATAAACTCGGAGGCTTCTGAGGACACGGCTCTCTTCTCCTTACACCCAGGCTTGCTGGCTTCTTCTCCTGCAAACAACAGCTCTGCTAAGCACAAGGCCGCTTGTCTGCTCAGCGTTCCTGATGAGGACTTTCCACATTCTTCATCCCAAAAGGGATAACAGCTATTTATCGAGGGCCCACCTTCTATTCACCCCCTGAGCAAGGGGTGAGGGGGAGGATTATGAAAAGCAGAAGGAAAATGTGAGATACGGCGACAAAAACACAGAAGCAGCCAACACCCTGGGACAGGAGACAGGAGACAGTGGTTCACACATTCCACCTTTGGGTTAGAGAAGAAGCGATAGCTCATAAATCCACGGGTGAACTACAGTTTGGCTGGGCATGTTGTTTTCTTTCTTCTTTGACCTATTTTCCCTTTAATCATGCTGAAAAATATTTTATTTTCCTTTTCTCGAGCTTTCTTTCTCATCCCAGGCTGTGTTCCCTTTTAGTATCTATTTCTTTCTCTTTTTTGACACTCCATGCTTTCATTTGCTTTGACTTGCCTTGTAAGATCTTTTGGATTTCCCCATGCTTTCTTTACAGTGTGTGTGTGTGTGTGTGTGTGTGTGTGTGTGTGTGTGTGTGTGTGTGTGTGAATACGCATTCAGGAGAGAAGAAATACATACAGCAATCAAGTTTGGAAAAATTCGTGTTCTGAGGAGCATTCTTCTCACCACGTGCTTTGCAAGATGTGTTCTCAGCGGTGTGGTTACCCAAAACATGCACTTAGGACAAACAGTGGAAAAAAAACGTTTCCCTCTCCTGCTCTCCTGTGCTCTCTGTGAATGGAGACGCCGGTCCCCGGAGCGTAGTGAGCCTCTGGTGCTGTCTGGTACAGAATCAGTGCACAGGTTCTACGTCCTACCTAATATCAGAGCCTGCAGTGGGACCAAAACGATTGAGCTACTTTCACGCTGCACAATAAAGGAATGTTGTTTTTGCGAGATCTGACGAGCAAACGTGCCTATTAGGCATACCTTGTTAAACCAGGACCTGATTTAATCATAATGATTGTCTTTCGCAGTGGAGATTAAATTACAGAGCTTCTGCTATGTAAACAGGTAGACAGCTGAAGTCTTACTGAAAAGAAAAGCATCCACTGGGTGCTCCTGGAAACAACCTGATTCCACCAAGGTAGAAAAGAATGTGAAAAATGTGGCGTTGTGGCCGATCGGGCAGTTGGGGGAAGGAGTGACCCTCTTCACTCCAAGATACGTATTTGCAGTCTTTTTTGTTCACTCTTCCAGGATAAAAAGCAAAACTATACAAGCTCACTCATAACCATGATTCCTGTTCTGGAAAACTCTTGACAATTACCTAAAAATGTTATGATTCTTTTGGCTTAGTTTGTATTTTAAATCTTGGGTAACGTCTAGAGACACAATTACTGTGTGTCTCTCCTGCATGAGCTGAAACATTTAATGGATATAGTCTTAAAGCTATGCTATGGTAAAACTTAGAAATGTTACTATTTATTTTCTCATTTCAAATCAAAGTCATTAATATTGTTGTAGGCAGAATTAGATAAAATATTATAAGGCAGTCAGACAGGGTAAGGCCCTCGACAGAGCCCATGGAGAAGAGGAGATACCTTACAACGATGGGAGAGACAGATACCTCCAGCTGTGGACTAACCCACAGGACCAAAAGATAAGGCTTCCTAAAGATAAACAGCAGGGATGGACATCCTAAGTAGGACATACTCTTGTCACCTTGAGAAAGCCAGGAAGCGCCACTGACCCAACCCTCTGCAGGCCAGGCCCCTGGTTTGTATTCACGCCCACTTGTCCTCAGAGGAACTTCCCCTTTTGATGCTGACTTAACACTCTTCCCTAAGCATGTATACACCTCATCTCATTGGCTGAGCAGAGTCCTGTCTTACCTGCAGTCCACCCTACAACTTACCATGTTTTGTTCCTTAGACCCACACCATGCTGTTATTGCGGGCTCCTTGGCATCCCCCCTGGGGACCCTTTCTGTCTTGTGGACAGAAGCTTTCTTTCCCCAGTAAATATATTCTGCATTTAGCCCCTACTGTTTCTAAAATTTTATTATTTGATTTTGGAGAACATAAACTCATATCAGATGTCTAGGAGGATGGGATTATCTTTTTGGACACTGGCCCTAACTGATCCGTAAGGTTGTATTAGGTTCTGCTTCACCGCTTCGGTGGTGGTGAGCTGAAATGCTATTGGAAAAACTGCTGTGAATCATGAGAAAGAGAAGCATGGGAAATGACCCCAGCAAAAATTAAGTATATTCATACTTTAATGTAAATGATTGAGGAAAGAATGGTGAAAATTTTTATTTTGAAGTATTACTCTGAATTCTATAATTTCAGGCTTATAAAGCACCCTGTGTTGCCTGAATTGTCTCCAAAACCCTTTTGTGATTATCCATGGCACATATGTTGGATACTCTGGGCCTCAAATTCTAACCTGTATCCTCAAATGAATGTCCTTTTTTCAGTGTATTTGGGTACAGAGTCTCACTCCTCAGCCTGGACTTATAGTGATCCTCCTGTTTTCAGCCTTCCCAGTGCTGGGTTTATAGGCATGTTCCACCATGCCCAGAGCTGTGGGTCTGCTCAGTGTGCCCAGGGCTGGGCTTGAGGCAGCATATAGTACTGGGGATCAAACCCTGGTCCCTGAACTTACCAGGCAGGCACTGAGCCTGCTGAGCTATCTCACTAGCCCTAATGTACATTTTATAATTGTGAAATTAAGTTAGATGATGTACGTCCTATGAGAGCTGTAACATATGGCCTGAATTTTTTTCTTGATTGACTTACAAGGTATTATTTTGTTTTCCAGGATTTACTTTGTTCAGACCACCAAAAGAAAGGCACACAGGCTATGGATGACTTTCTAAGATCTGTTATTCATGCAAAAAATTGTTTTTCTTTCTCAGGTAATACCAATTTGAGTCATTTGAGATGAACTCTTCCATCTGAAAAGCATGGCTTTTAAAAGTGATAGTTGTAAGCCTTATTATTACACATTATTATGACACATTATTATTATTATTATTATTATTATTATTATTATTATTATTAGTGTGTGTGTGTGGGGTGTACTGGGAATTGAAAGCAAGACTTCGCGTGTGCTAGATAGGTGCTGGGCTGCAACACTGTCCTATTATTAAGAACTAAGGGTAATGAAAATAAGCTATCTTGAGTGTCACTCCCTCTGTAAGTTTGAAGGCAGTACTAAAGGACCTAGACGAGGAGTGAGTTCAAGATGCCACCCTCAACTCTCGGCATAAGTCACAACTCACCCCTTACAGGAGATATTCTGTTCTCTTAGAAAACCTGTCTTGTCTTTCTAAGTCACTTATTCTTCAAAGATGATATCAAACACCATACTCTGGAACATTTTGTGTGCTCCTGTCTAGTTTCTGTAACATACAGTGAAATTCCTTCTGCCTTGGTCTCAATGTGCCTCTTCACTCGTGTTCTGAAAAGCATAAATATTTGTGTGTATATATTGTCAGGTTTCTGCTCTACCATGTTTTGTACAAAACACCCATTTTCTATCATGTCTCACAACATGTTGTGTTGCTGACATAACACAACTGATACTTTATGAGACAACATCTTCCTTGTCTTCCTATGTGTGATGTACGCTGACACTTTCTATCTGATCTCTATCTTACTGAGTTGCACTCTACTCTATTTTTAAATCATGGTTCTCACCAAGCAAATGGCTTTTGTAACCTACCAGGTTGTGCCTGCAACGTGATTTCATCTCTGTAACTTCAGGCCCATCTATTTCTTTCATCATGGTTTCAAGACAAAGTGTTTTGTTTGAAAAAGTTATCAGGGATTCCTATTATGTCAGCTGTTTTCTAAACATGTGTTCCACTAGGACTAATCAGTGTGGAAGTTAAGTGTTGTTTCCACACCTGCTAATTGCTACATTTCTGTCAGTGTTTCTCTTGTTTATTTTGAGAGAGATTTGCAAATAAGTGAGACAGTTCTGCTTTTACTTGGCCCAGTCTTACTTTATAAGAGATTCTGAGAAATGAAGTGTCCAAAAGGCCACACGCCCATCTAGCCCAGCAGTGGACGTAATACGTATTGCATCTGAATTCATGTCATAAGGAATCAATTTCTGAGAAAACTGTAAAAGAATGTTCTTGAAATAATAACACCTGTACAACTCAGCCTCAGTAACTGATTATATATATATATATTTTTTTTTTTACCTGTTATTTTTTTATTGTTTAAATTTAACACAGGTTATATTACATATTTTCATCATCAGAGCAGTTTAGATTAATACATATAGGTATATAAGATTGATCAAACAATTAAACATTAATCCTTCTAAATCAACATTATTATTATTATTTTCTTTTCCCCTTTCTTTTCTTTGAAAGTTGACATATTGCATATTGTCCTCACAATCGTTCTACAGAGTACAGTGCGTGGGCATGAACCACCTCCCTATTGATGTTGCTTAGAAAAAAAAGAAAAAAAAAAAGGAAAAGAATATACTTCTCTTTGGACTAAGAGGAAGCAGATACATATACAGTCAACTGTTCTGCAATTGCAGTGGGCCACCAGTGAAGCTTGTGATGTTGGAGGCTATTGAATCTAAGCCTCCTAAAGCTCATCTCACCAATCTAGCTCTGCGTTTCATGCATTATAATTAAGCATTTTTTTTTTCTTTTTTTCCTGCTGGGTGGTCAAGGGCAAGTTGAAGCAAGACCTATATAACAAAACATTCATTTCTTTTTTTTTTTTTTTTTTTTTTTTTTTTTTTTT